>JANHGL010017568.1:10626-64105 GCA_024611195.1 Ceyx melanurus | reverse complement strand
AAAAAAAAGAAAGAAAGAAAAAAAGTATTGAAAATAACAATTGTCTTCTCTGTTTACTACAAATGGCATCCATTCATTGCCACAACCAGCAGAGCAGGAAATATCCATCCACTAAATGCTTCACTGCAGGTTGCTTCAGGAAGGTCATTAGTATTCAACACCAGTCTGAGCTCCTCCACGACTCCAGCTGCCCTGTGTGTACATTCTTGTCAGATAGTCTGAGGAAGGGAGGATCACAGACTTGTCATTATTATAATCCCTTATCAGTATATTCCAGAGATGGGAAAAGGACACTTTTGTAAGTATGGGGTAAGAAATTCCAGAGGTTGTGGTCAGAACTGAATGATGAGCTTCTAATGGTAGATTCCTTACTGGCTGGGTAATTTTTTTCCATGCTTGAGATGTTGAGTACTGGAACACATCCTGCTAGCTGAGGAATGTCCTCTGCCCTCAGCTATTGGAGAGAACCGCATCTTGTCCAGGGGTCCATATCAGTAATCTAGAGTAATAAAAACATATCAGTATTTCAAAAATATGCACTGAAGAGGAACAAGAGGTAGCTAAGTGTGGAGATGAAGTGTGAGATGAGGTGAGACTATGACTGTTTTACATTTCTGTTCTATTTCATGACAGCACCATCTTCAGCCCTGTGCTGCACCTGTTCCTGCCCTGGATTTGGTTGTATATCCATTCATGGATATGTTAACACTGCATAGCTCACTATGTAGCTGAGCATGGTTATGTTACTTAGTATTGGAGCATTGATAGTGGTGCTAACCTGCCTCCTGTAATGCCAACTCTGAAATGGGGATCTTCTAGGTATTATGGGATCAGTTGAGCCTTTAGTGGGATAGGAAGCTTTTCAGCAGTTTTGGATAAGGGAGATTCTTTAATTTCTGCACTGGCTGCATATGCTGTTTGCTGGAGCTCATGGTACATGCCATCTTCAGAAGTAGGGAATAGGAATGCCTGCCATGTCTTTTGGAAACTGTAGAATGTAGAGAATGGCTGAGTAGAGAGTGTCATAATGTGATGAATCATGGATCACATTCAACTACAGAACAGGTGCCTAAAGATCTCATTGTTTAGGTTAGACTTTATTGGGTATTCAGGGGAATTTGTTACCTCTCTCAGGGCAGCTTCCCTGCATCTAGCTACAGGAATCCCTTTGCCCTTTGAGTAACTCCCTGGGAAGTTACTTCTTATCACTTATATGATAAGAAATAGAAAGAGCAAGAGGGCTGTGTTTTGTGAGCTAGATGGATCACAAATGTGAAAACTTCTGTATACCCTGTTCATATATTATTCTGAAATTAATATTGTGTGCATTATGTAGCAGAAATAAGACATTTTTATGCATAAATACTAAATACATTAAGTATATTTACTACTTTTTCTTCTTCCCTGATACCTATACTAAACTTCAATTTTTTTATGTTCTGGATACCTTTTAGGGAATATTAATTTAGTGGTAGCTGCAAAATTAATAAATGGGCAAATTAGGACAGGAAAAATCTTATATGTCTCCATTAATAAAGATTACTTTAATCTTATTTAGATTTTCAGAACTTCAAAGTGCGAACATACTGGCCTCTGCAGTTTTAGTGTAATACTCCTAGTCCCACATCTAGCATTTTAAGGGAGGTATTCGTTTTTTGGCATTTGACCACACCTTCAACATCTTAAATCCAAGAATAAATTTCTTCAAAAGGACCCAGATATGATCCTAGAAAGACAAAACAACTAGTACAGAGAAAATTGTACATCATGGAATTATCAGATGGAAAAATTGGGGCTACTTTAAAAATAGTTAAACAGCATTTCAGTAATAGCAATTTTCTGACTTTAAATTTTCATTTCCTCCTGTAGTTGTCTCTGGTATATGAAAGCTCTATTTATCTATCTTTCATGCCCTGTTTACTATCAGTCTACCCAACTTTGAACTTGTTTGCTAAACTTTCTAATTACAATTAAAAAAAAAATAAATTGAAGATATTCACTGAGATAAGGAATTGCAGGTAAGATATATTGATAGATTACTCTAGTTTTGACATTCTAGTTCCAACTCCAGACCATTCTTAATGGTGACATAGTCACATAGATGCTGCACCAGGAACTCCCTGATATGTAAAAATGTATTTATCAGTAGAAAGACCTTTCCAGTGAAAATACTGATTCATCAGTTTCCAAAAATTGACATAAACATTTGACAAAATCATCAAACTATGATAAGATTTCCTTAGATTTCCTGCAGGGTGTGGTTTCCCAGTTGACTTCTAAGGAAACCGGGCTCTGAAATTCTGTAGGCACTGCTAAACAGTTTAGGTTCACAGTTCTTTCTGGAGTTCTGTTCTCTGATTGTTCACATATTTTAAATTAATCTCAGGATGTCTTCTGGAGTGAATTGGTTGCTTGCATCCAGTACAGAAGGCAACTACTGTTCTTGGGCATCTCCCAACCTTCGGTAAGGATGAGCAGTTTTGTCTCATGTTGCCATATGCAATAACTCAGCCTTACCTGCCATATGCAATACATCAGCTTTACCTTAGAAGAGTCTGTGTCTCATTGTGCTTTACTGCAGGATATGTACTCAGTTCCACATTAGAGAATAACAATTCTGGTGGGCTGCAGCAGAACCCTTGCATTATTACTAACAATTATCTCACATTGCCATGGAACAACAGATAAGCCAAAACAGAGACAAGTGCCACCTAAGAAACAGTCAGGCTTCTCTAGAAGGTAAAACTAATGGTCCCAGTCTCCCCCTGAAATTGATGCATTTAGCACTCAAAATGGAGACCTGCATTCTGATGCTCTGGAATAATCCCATCACCTGGGGTACTCCAAACTATGGATTTCTTGATGTCCATCCTTTCAAAATGGCCACGCTTCTGTGTTTTTTTGCCTTGGGAAACATTACCAGTGACATCTGAAATGTCTGTAAGAGCAATTGAATCAACCCACATATTAATGAGATCACAAACTGTGGATCCTGTAAGCAAGAAAACATACGGGCTTTTACACATGTATCAACACTCTTTTTAGCAAAAATATTTCAGACAATATTTCAGCTGTTGAGGTTCTCAATGTTTAATGTTACTGCAGGAACTAGAAAACTGTTCCTGAACCTGAGTTCATAAAGTATTTCTTATTGACAAATAAAAAATTCTAAAATATTCCAGAGTATTTTTATGTGTCATGAACATTCCATTATATAAGAGCTACTGTTGTCACTGACTTAGATAACTTAGACACTCCCTCGGGGCTGGGAGAAGTAGGAGGTGAGGAGTGAGTTGTTACATAGATGAATCTAAGATATATGTGCAATAACCATCTTTTAATGAACACTTCACCTTGACAATTAATAAATAAGCCAACATGTTACTCATGTTAACATACTTTTGCTTTGCATATCATCTTGATATCAAAGGCTACAATGTGATGTTCAAAAGCATATAGCAATAGTGAAAAGTGTAAAAGAATTAGCCAGTAAGTCATATCTGGTCGAGCATGTTCACTGGGGTGCCCTTTTTTGACCTACATTTCCTCTTTTTTTTTTTTTTTTTTTCCCCATTTAATCATGCAAAAGTTGAATGGCATTGTTCAGCCAATCCAAACTCAGCCTCATAATAGTTCTTTGAGATACAGCAAGAAAGGATAGTCTTTATTTTAATAATATGGGAACTATATTAAGTTTATGTAAATATAGATGCACTATATAAAGCTGGGACGTTCAAGCTTTAATAACATTTATTTAAAAAATAAATTATTGTTATTTTTCAAGATACTAAACATTTGCACTTTTCCTGGGCTTCAATAGCACCCACTTCACAAAAAGTGATCACATTGTGTAACTTTTGTCATCCATCCATACTATATATGGACAAGTCTTAGCAGAGTCCATGAGAGCACTAGGAACAAGGCAAAGAGTCAGAGAAATTTCATTACTAATGACTCTCCTAAATCCAGTTTCATATATGTTAGTTTATTGTACAGAATCTCCTGGTCCCCAGATAGGAGCTTCCTAACACTGGAGGAAAGAGAATCTTTCTTCCTAGGAAGTTAAGTCTTAATTATATTTTGTCTTAAATTTATGGCTACTCCAATATTTTAAAAATAAAGTAACAGTTAAAAAAAAAAAAATTGTCTTGGAAGATTTCTATAAACTCCTCAGATAACTGTGTCCAGTGACTCTGGCAATTTGTTTTGCAAGAAAGACACTACAAAAAATCCCAGTGAAATAAATTTGAAATCTGAGGGGAAAAAAAACCCAACCAACAAACAAAAACAAACCCCAAACCAAAAAAAACCCAACAAACAACAAAGCCAGCAGATTTTCTGTAGCTTGACAGACAAATGCACCCAAATAAACACTCAAATCCCTGAATACTACTTCAATACTACTAATGTTAAGTTATATCACAAACTAGTAATTGGAGTCAATGTTGTGGGCTGACCATGGCTGGATGCTAGATGCCACCAAAGCTGCTTTCTCACTACCCTTCTTAACTGGACAGGGGAGAGAAAATAAGATGAAAGACTTGTAGATTGAGACAAGTGCAGGAAAATCACTCAGCAATTACCATCAAGGGGGGGAAAAAATGACTCAGGGGAACTTAATTTATTACCGTTCTAATCAGAGTAAGATAATGACAAATAAAAACAAATTCTAAAGCACATTCTCCCCATCCCTGCCTTCTTCCCCGGCTTAACTTCACTCCCATTTTTTCTACTTCCTCCCCCACAGTGGCACAGAGGGATGGGGAATGGGGGTTGCAGTCAATTCATCACATTTAGTATCTGCTACTCCTTCCTACTCATACTCTTCCCCTGCTCTGCTGTAGGGACCCTCTCATGGGTGACAGTCTTCCATGAACAATGTGAATCCTTCCCATGGGCTGTAGTTCTTAATGAACAGCTCCAGGGTGGGTCCTTTCCATGGGGTGCAATCCTTCAGGAACAGACTGCTTCAGAATAGGTGTCCCATAAGGACAAAGGATCCTTTGGGCACATCCAACTGCTCTAGCATGTGCTAGACCCATGGGTTGCAGATGGTTATCTGCTCCACCCTGCACCTCCATGGGTGGCAGGGAAACAGCTCATGGGCTGAAGGGGAATCTCTGCTCTTGTGCCTGGAGCACCTACTCCCCCATGTTCTTCATTGACCTTCCTGTCTGCAGAGTTGTTTTTCTCACACAGAATCATAGAATGACAGAATGCTCTATGTTGGAAGGGACCTCTAAAAGTCATCTAGTCAAAGCCCCCTGTAAAAAGCAGGGCATCAACTGCATCATGTTGCTCAGAGCCTTGTCAAGCCAAATTCTCACTCTTCCCTTACAGGTGGTTTGCAGGTTTGTTTTTTTCTCCTTCTTAAATATATTATCACAGAGGTGCTTCCACTGTCACTGATGGGCTCAGCTTTGGTCAGCGGCGGGTCTGTCTAGGAGTCAGTTGGCACAGACTGTTGGACATAGGGAAACTTCTGACATCATCTCAGAGAATCATAGAGTCATTTAGTTTGAAAAAGACCCTTAAGATCATCAAGTCCAACTATTGGACTAATAGTCCAGCTATTAACCTCACACTACCAAGTCCACCTTTAAACCACATCCCTAAGCACCACATCTACATAAGTGTTAAATACCTTAAGGGGTGGTGACTCAGCCACTTCCCTGGGCAGCCTGTAACAATGCCTGATAACCCTCGCATCCAATCTTCCTCAGCTGCAACCTGAGGCCATTTCCTCTTGTCCTTAGTAGATCACAGAATCACAGAATGTTAGGGGTTGGAAGGGACCTAGAAGATCATCTAGTCCAATCCCCCTGCCAGAGCAGGATCACCTAGACCAAGTCACCCAGGAACAGATCCAGGCGGGTCTTGAGTGTAGATGGTACTTGGGAAAAGAAACGAAAACCCATCTGTTTATAATGTCCTTTCAGGCAGTTGTAGAGTGTGATAAGGTCTCACCTCAGCCCCTCCACTACAGAAACCTTGCCACATAAACTCAACCAGTCAGTAAACAATCAGTTGTTCTGTACATGTTAATTGAAGAGAAACAAATATTTAGAAAATCATCTTTGTCATACTATTTTTATTTTACAAATGGTAACTGAACATTTAAAATCAGATTACAAAAAAATACTTGAATGCTTTAAAGCTGCATCAAACCTTGCTGATACATGTTAGGAATTATAGCTTCATTTATTTTTTCAGAAATGCCAATTTGTTGACTCAAGTGTAATATAGCATATGCTGCACTTCCAGGAGGATGAATTCCATCATCTTGGGATTTTTGCGTATCTAGCTCAGAATGTTCTGTATATCTTTACTAAACACATCACACTGGAAGATACATTTTTTTAAATCTTCAAGGATTTCCGTGAGAGTTCTCCATATTTATTCTGCATAAATTTACTTAATAAGAAGTAAGCTTTGTTTGTGATATATGTTGCTGTATGATAGTAGTAATGTGATTCAGCACCCCAACATTATTTGTCATATAAATTAGAAAATTTAGCATGAGATCACAGCTTTTTGTTTGTTTGTTTGTTTTTCCAGAAATATCTTCACTGTCAAATTCCTTTTATATTAAGCCCCTAAAGGATATAAAAGTATATTTACTTCTACTGAATTAAGATTATCCACTGTGGCATTTCCTTATGCTTAGAAGAAAGATACATGGAAAACTAGTACAAACTAAAACTCCTATATTTATGAAATTTTATCATTTCAGAGGCAGTGGCTACAAAATCATTACTGGGATGAAAAGTGCAGGACTGCTATTTTACCTACAGATGATGAAAGGAAAACACATAAATGAAGACTAACTCAGAAAATATGACATGATGCTTTTATTTCTGCTTTAATCATCCATCAACCACCAAAGAAAGATACCTATATAGTAGGTTTCAGAATCTCTATTTTTTTCAGACAGATCTGATAGAAAACTTCAGGATACATAAGAAATGTATCACGTCAGGTTGCTAAACATGAAGCAATCACAGATCAATTTTTTAATTTCTAGGGGAAAAGAGAAGAAAAAGAAGATAGATCGGTTTAGTTAATACCATTTTTTCAAACTGTGATGAAAAAATGCTTAGGAGTTCCACAGCCCAGACAGTGTAAATGGGAGTAAGGGTGCAAGTGAAGAAGAAAAGCTGTCAAGGATTTTTCATTCTTTTCCTCAAATTTTGGAGGGCTTGGTCTCTTTCTGAAAGAGACAATAATTGTCATTTTATTACTGCGAATAAGCAATAGATTATTTTTTATGTGAAAAAATGAATAAAAATTTGAAAGAGTAGATTGAATGCCTTTCATTAACAGTTGTGGATATTTACGAAATCTATCAGAGATAACATGGAACTAAACAGTACAGCACATATTGATATCTACATCAATAAAATGTGTGTTATTTTTAAAATCTGCAAATTGACTAGTTTTTGTCCTTGCCTTTCTGTTAACAAAATCAGTGGAGTTTTTTTCATGTGCTTCTTATTTAAAATCTAAGTAATCCACCATGTTTTATCTATACTTGCATAAAAAAAAATGTCCTTATGAGTGATTTTAGAATTGCACAAAAAAATATAGATAATTATTGGACTAGATGCATTTAATATATCAATATTATACAAAGAAGATATTAAATGACCTTTCTAGTCAGGAATACATAAGGCCTATACATGTGAATAACTGTTCAGTTTCTGACATTCTACCCAGGTTCAGATTGTCCTTGAAAACATTTATTTCATGAGAGGAAAAGAATCTTCTAAATAATACTTTTGGAGTGATCTTATAAATGTTTCCTCTTCCCCTGTTTTAGTGGTTGTTACTTTTCTTGGCCTGTGTACTCCTGTGAAAAAATCTGTCATTTCCTGATGAGCGTGGGATACAAAGTGACAAAGCAGAGCAAAGTCAGGTAGCAGCAAAAAAACCCCAGAATTTTGCCATGTCTCTCCTAGATGTGACTAGAGTTGGAAGAGAAAGTTATTTGAAAAATAATAAACCTCCTGCAACTTTATTTCCTGTGGGAACTGGATTTTTTTCACAGTATTTCTCCCTAACAATAATGTAACAATTTAATGTTTATGACTATTTAGATTTCGTAGCTTTGGACTGTTATGACTTTTGAGTAACCCTTTGCTCACTGTAGTATCTTGTCTTCTAGTATTATTATCACCTTTTAAAATGTTAATCAGTAAAATGCAAGAGGAGTGACTCATGAGAAGCTTCTTGGCCTCACCTTGGACAAGGTGTGATCTGATGATCCAGGCAGGAATCAGTGCTCCCTTCAGTTGTTTTTCTGCAGTGCTCACAGCCAGAGCTGACCTTAAAAACACCCCCATCTCTTACTCCTAGACCATTTCACCGGCTCACCAGCTTGTCTGGTTTAGGTTTCATTGACCATCGCTCAGTCATGTGCACACTTGAATTTGCCATGGCACACAGGCACATGGGGCCTCCCACCTGTGGTCTGACCCCCAGGACTGCACTCACACCCTATACACACACACACACACGCACACACACAAACACACACATGTGCAGACAGCATAAAAACGTTTCATGAAGGAGAGAGAAAGATGTTTAATAAGACAGGGCAGACTGTGCTGGTCAGGTTCAGGGCATGGCCAGGAAAGCATACTGACCAGCAAACTATGCTCAGTCAATATTTTCTATTCTTACACTTCTTTTTCTTTTTTTTTTTTTTTTCACAGTGCTGTTCTTTCCCAAATCACTTAAACATCTCCCTTTTCTCACCTTTTGTTCCTACCTCAAACATCCCACAGCAGTTTGTATGCAATCCCAAAATGGTCTTCCGCTGCATTCTGTTTCCCACACTCCTGAGCAGCAACTGTCCTTAATCCAAAAAAATGAGCTGCAGTGTTGTCTCCCATGGCTCAGAAGATGGAGAGTCACACCTGGAGATTGGGGCTTAATCTCCTGGGACAGCCCTGGGAGAAGAACAGACAAGGTGTTCATTTTTCTGAGTCCTTAATTTTGTGCTCCTCGGGGGAAAAGGGTTTGCACATCATATGAATTGTAACATTTAAAAACCAGCTATTGCGTATATTGTAGTATAATGACTGTGGAACAATCGTGCCATAATCAATAATTTTATTAATAAAATGTTCAAAGATAATTGTGTTTTGAGTCAACAAAGTACTGGAATTAGCACCTCGTGAAATTAATGCACAACTGCACCGTGCTGCTCCAATGAGAGTTACCCCTATTATTTACACCCAGAGGCATGTCAGTAAAGATATATACTTTGTATACAAGAGGTCCATCAGAGTACTGTAAAGAGCCATATGAAAACTTTGTCTTTCATTTTTTCAAGACTCGACATCATGACACCTCAGAGTGCAAAGGCACTTCCACTGAAAACCTTAAAATGCTCAGAGAAGATTTTAAGATCATGAAGAAAACACGGAGAGTGAATATGCCAAATTTACATTTGTTAAAGTAACATTAAAACTGTTTACTTGCTACAGTAGAGAAATGGTATTTTAATTCCAAGCAGCAGTTGAATCAAGTGAAAATGTAGCTGAAATATTATTAAAGGTATTTGCAAGAGAAAAATAACCTTTTTTTCTGCTTCATTTCAGATCAGTTTATGTTTAAAACTGATTCTATGAAAGCAAATGACCCATGTAAATGTTGTCTTAGTGGGACAGAATAACCTATATCACTTCTTGGAAAAAATACAGAGGTAATTTCACCATATGAAACATTAGTTTTAATTCAAATGCTATTTAGTATTTCTGTTAGTTCAACTTGCAGTATTTGGATAGAAAACTGAATAGTGAATCTTCTGCAATTATATTGGTTTAGATCTAATATTTTTTTTAAATAATATTTTTCTTGCCTATTATAAAGCCCATGAGGAGATTTCTATACCAACTAGATAAAAGATTATCTTGAGGCGTGTGTATCCTTATACTGGCAGTGAAAGCATACCCTTATTTTACTGCATTTGTCCTTGATAAAGTTTTTAACGTGCCAGAAAACTCAAGTTCCAACCTACAAAGAGATGTAGGAAGAGCACAGGAGGAGTAAAAGATGAAATTTGTTAAGGCATTGGTCAATCACAGTTGACTTTCTTATTCAGTTTGTTACAAATGAAAACATACCCCTAGGAAACAATATTGCCCTGAACATATACAGAATAAACAGGTCGTCAAATTGTTACAGAAATTGATTTCATGTGTTAACATAGTAATATCTGAAGACCAGAGACGTAAGGGTAATTCTAAGCATGCTTGCCTTCAGATACTGTGGTTTAGGAACTTAGTAGCACCAGCCATGTAGTCCTCCACTGCATGCAGCACAGTCATTCAAGTGCTACACATCACACACACCAGCAGGTACATAGTCCTCATCTAAGCACCCTACCATGAAGCCTTACAAACAACAACAATAACGCAGGAACTCCTTCTCTCTCCCTCAGTCAGTTGACACTGCTGAGTTACAGAAAATGTCATCAAATTTCCTCTTACGGAACAGTCTAGCAGCAGAGATGGAAAAATATTTTAGTGCAAAGCTTGAACCTCCATCATGGCTCATAGATCATGCCTAAAACCCTGGGAGAGCAGGCTAATCTCGTAAACCCACAACAGTAAGAACCATAAAGCTGCACAAAATGACAGTGAAAGATGACTTGCTTGGCACACCACTTAACCAATAATAACAAAGCTACGATTTAGGAGGAGGCGGAATAAATTATGATGGATGCTTTCAGGAAATCAATATTCCTTTACTATGCTTGCAATCAGTATTTATATGCAGTAATTATATCAATTATTGTAGAAGGAGGCATGCATATTTTATTATTTTAAAAGCTGATTAGATCTATTTAGATCTATTCTTGAGGTTCCCTACAAGTTCCTACAGGGATGAAGAGGGACAGACTGTATCTCCTTTTTTTATTTTTTTCCTTTTTTGGTATCAGATTGGTATTAGATAACTCTATATTGATATAATTGTATTTGTACTTGGAAATGTTTCTTCATTACTGTAAGAAAAAAAAAGCTGCAGGTTTTTATAATAAAAATGGGCATACTCCTTAAATTAAATCTCTTTTAGGGGTCTAGATGAAAGTTTTAAAAATATTGCACATACAAAAGAAACACTCCCAATCTCTGAACTCATGAAAGAAGAAGGAATAGAATGAAATGCATCTTGTTACCATAAAACTAATGTATAAAGAAAAAAGAAGTTCCATATCTCACCACGCATTCACATTACTCTTATACAGGCTCTAATTCTTCTGTCATTCTCCACATTCCTGCATGTAGCTAATTGCATTTCATTCTTCCTTATACAAGCCATTGGTGATTAAGTATTAAATAAAGTCTCCAGTATAGGCTCAGTAACATCATTGTGAATAATGTACACAATGCATGTAACAAATTTGATATAAAGCTTCATGGTACAATAATTCCCTCTCCCATTATCTTTTTTTTTCAGCTAAGGACTAGTTTCTGAACATCATGATGGTCACTGACTTCATATGGATTCTCCTGAAACTGACTTTCACATGAAATAGTGAAAATTACTCACTTGGCTAGAGGCTTCAAGATAATCCCTGTAACAATAGTAGAGTGAATCTATATAAAAAACCATCTCAAAATGAACACTTTGGATGTAAAATAGAAATTAAGTTTTTCTTGGTTTTTTTTTTAGCTTTAAAATCTTGCTACTCAATGTTTCTTTAACTGTGATTCACATAATGTTTACTTTGGTTTTTCTTTCACTGTTTTTGATTGGGGTTTTCTAGTTGGATTATTAATTTTTTTTTCTACATCATGCATTTCATTATTTCCCAGCATTTTAGCTCATTCCTGTTTGCTCTGCTTATGTAAGGAAGACTTGTGCCACACATCAAGGGCAGGACTGAAAGCATCCCTTCTCTGGCTATAACTAGAGGATTCCCATCAAAATGCTTGTGGCTATCATAGCGTCTGCTTCTTGTCCAGCTCCTATGCAAGAGTAAAGTTAATTGTATTATACAAGAGCAACAAAATACATTATTTGGCAATGTAACTTTTACTAGAAGTATTACCTGAAGCAGAATAATGTTCACAAGTTCCTGGAACATATTAGATCTAAAAGAGATAAAGTAGTCAAGAAGAAAACCAACAGTGTCATCTAAATGCATACCTTTATGGAAAACAGGAGTGTTTCACTGCTGCTAAAACATAGGTATTTCTATGAGAAGAGACCTAGATATATTCCAGCAGATTCTCTTCTATAGTCAGTAATATAAAAGGTTATCTAGCC
Organism: Ceyx melanurus; assembly: GCA_024611195.1. Lineage (NCBI taxonomy): Eukaryota > Metazoa > Chordata > Aves > Coraciiformes > Alcedinidae > Ceyx > Ceyx melanurus. The sequence continues at coordinate 51,826 of JANHGL010017568.1, read as the reverse complement.
TGGTCATACGACGCTGTGCACACTTGTTCTTCAGTTGTATTGCCATGGTCATGTGCAATGGCCCTGGGCTGATAAAGGACAGAAGCCGATTTACATGCAACAGTAACAGCAATGTGGCAGATTTAAAGCTTCAGGACAGCCCAGCTGTGGAGCAGCAACTTGCCATGCTGCTTTACACCTCCAGCCAGCCATGGTATAAACAGGGATGGGACATTTGCATGAAGAAAGGATTTATTAGGTATCCTGGTGATTGCTGTGGCCATTGTTATGGCTCTGGTTCTGGTTGAGTTGGACAATAACAGCTATAAAGACAGACCCTCACAATTTCTTAATCTCAAACAAATTCTTCACAAAGAAAAGCTGGTCACAAGCATTAGTTTGCATTCTGGGCAATCTTTATGCAGCTGCTACTGCATGTAAGCTACTACTCTGCAGAACATAGGATACAGCTTTACTGAGGGATATAGGGAATAGCTGGAAAAAGCATTTGCTAAGGCTAGCAAAATTGTGTAAACAGAACAAACTATACTTAGAAAATAATAAGGCTTCATATTACAAGTGTATCCTCCACGAAGAAGCAAACTTACTCAGTTTGACATCTGTTTATTAGTTGAAAAGCAGACTTAAGTCCCAAGATGTGAGTGCACATATAAATCATTGCAGCTACACTCCCCATCTTTCCCCTTCAAAACACCAGAAGTGCTGTAACATTTAAAATATAGTCAGGAAACTCATCTGATTATAGTCTGAATGGCCAACACTGCTGCTGTTACGTATTTTGCAAGGTGAAAAAATCTGAAACCTCAGACAACTCAATCACAGAATCACAGAATGTTAGGGATTGGCAGAGACCTTGAAAGATCATCTGCTCCAACCCCCCTGCCTGAGCAGGATCACCTAGACTAAGTTACCCAGGAATGCATCCAGGGGGGTCTTTAATGCCTCCAGAGAAGGAGACTCCACAAACTCCCTGGGCAGCCCGTTCCAGAGCTCTGTCACCCTCACTGTGAAAAAGTTTTTCCTTGTGTTTACCCTAAACCTCTTGTACTCCAACTTGCACCCATTGCCTCTCATCCTCTCATTGGATGACATTAAGAAGAGTCTGACTCCATCCTCCCTACACTCAGCTTTAACATATTTATAGACATTGATGAGGTCCCCCCTCAGTCTCCTCCAGGTTAAAGAGCCCCAGCTCTTTCAGCCTCTCCTCATAAGGGAGATATTCCACTCCCTTAATCATCTTGGTGGCCCTGCACTGGACTATCTCCAGTAGTTCTCTGTCTTTCTTGAACTGGGGTACCCAAAAGTGGACACAGTATTCCAGGTGGGGCCTCACCAATGCAGAGTAGAGGGGGAGGAGAAGCTTTAAGTGCTTCCACTTCTGCTAACTGGTAAAGTTGTCAGCAGCCCAAAGAGAAAACTGCATGCAAATGGAACTACAATTTACTTTGAGAAGTGGCCTTTCCTATTAAGTACTAAATTATAATGCAGAACAGTGTGTGGAACTTTGTACTGCTGTGTCTTTTTAAATACTCTTTCTACATAGGAGGTTAGTCCCCACTCTTTTCAAGTTGACAATGACGTGAACAATAAATCTGACACACACAAACAGAAGTTAGAGAATGTTGATATACCATTATTTTAAGACAGAAAAAGATCTAGCTAAAATAATTTAAGAGCAAAGATCCTAAAGAACATATAAAAAAAAAAAAGGGTTACTAAATATATGGTTGAATATTTGGAGAAAAGTAGTTTTTCTCTTAGCACATCTCCACTGCCTGTGAAGAATAATAATTAGTCTTCTGTGGTATGAACAATGCCACAATGCTAATGCTTTAGAAGAGTAGTTTGAAACAGTTCCTCTTATCTGTAGTGTCATTTTTTTAGAGCCCTGTCCTTAGTTCAGCCTTCCAGCCCTGTCCTTAGTTCAGCCTTCCACATTGCTTTAATTTAACTTCCTATCTCAGTTTACATTACTGCAACTCAGGGTTAATGGTGTGTTTTCATGATTGTCCTCCATGCAATATCCATCACATGATGGCCTTAATAAAACAGCAAAACAAACTGCAAAACAAACAGGGTTTTTATCTAAGATGACAACAAAATGAGGAAAAAAAAATCAGTAAGCAAAGATGTTACAGGATTTGCATGACCTTGTGTAAGTTAAGGCAAAGTACATTTTAATTTCAGGGTTGTTTTGTTTTTTAAATACAGGATAAAAACATAGTAAGCCAATTCTAAAGCGAGTTGTTTTATAAAGCTAGAGGATTCTTTGTTACTAAAATTAGAGTAGAACCCTGAAGACATAAACAGCAAGCATTTTAAGAAACAGGTTAGATATGGAGACTTTAATGTAAGTGCATCAAGCTGCCCTGCAGGATGGCAGGCTAATGAAATTGTACTGATTTTCTGCAGCAGTGAAGAATGTCACCATAAATTACTGCTCTCACCAAGATAGTCCCTGTACTGCTTTCTGCAGTAATTTGCTCTGGAAAAGACAAAGCCTTGATATTATCCTGGGACAATGTGTCCCACACAGTTAAAATTTTCTGGAGTTATTTGGCTATATGTCACGTGCCACGCTGCAACGACACATTCTAATAAAATTATAGAGTTAAGTGTTTATATATACAAATATAAGTATCAAACTTTTCATTAGACTTCTTTATTTTTATCATCCAAATTCAGGTTACATTTAAATTATATAATCTCAGATACACAGTATCTCATAATGTTTGTCTGTTCATGGTACACATTTTTGTGCCATTTATTTAAAGGGAAATTCTGTTTTAACTCAATTTTTAAATTAAAAAATGAAAAAAAGTTTTATTCTAAATGCTTTAAATTTTGTCAGCCATGAACTGATACCTACTGGAGATTTCTAAGGCAAAATTACTGATAGCAAAAACATTTTAAAATAATTTGAAGAAAAAGGCTGTAGAAATATTATCATTATTAGTCATGCTATAGTATATCAAGTGCATATTATGTATATAATATGATCCATTTTTTGAGGAGTACAAGGGTTTGTCTTGATTATTTGACAATGTTCCTCTGTTTAAATATGCATCTGGACATCACACATGATAAATCATCTTGTAAGTTTAGCATAGCAGGACTCTTCATAACCATTGCAGATAAAATTATTTTTCCGGGGACTCCATGACACTTCCTACTTCAGCCACAGCCTTAGCTCTGTGCTCAGTTGGCTCTGTTTGAACTGCCCTCCAGGCATGAAATAAAAACATAAAGCGAAGGTGAGGAAAAGAGAGAAAAGCACCAACAGAAGTAAACATATGATTGGCATGGGAGTTGTGTGGTTGGGGGTGGAGTTGGGGAACGAAAATGCTGGCTGGGTCAGGAGAGAGAGGAATGAGAGCATCCCAACCCATGATGAGGTTGTTTCACAGTCTCATCTGACTGAAGATATTCCAACTCAAATAATTTTTTTCCTGGAGATTCTTCAGTGCAGAAAATTTAGCTGTAATTGAACATGCACCTTTTGTTAGATATCATTAAATTACCACCTCAAGAAAACATTGAACTTGAAATGTGTTTATAAAATCATGTTATGTAGAAAGAAAGGCTGTTCATTACCAGCATCCAAGACTCCTTCCAGGAATTCTGCCTCCCTTTAAACCATAACTGATTCTAAGACTGGTCTCAAATACATGTCCTTGGTGCACACCTTCATCTGAAATATTTGGGAAAGATGCATCTGTTTCCAAGAACAAAGCATGTTAATATTCTGTAAATTAATTGAAATTGTGTATCTTCCTTTTATCAAAAGGAATGAAAAGTCCCAACTAGATAGTTTAAACAGTGGCCATTCTCTATATTATTATGACTCTAGAAGTGCATGCTAATACAACTACAGAAACACAACATTCCTGTGAATGGTCACAGAGCAGATTAAAGGTGAGCTATAAAGGGCTATGAAAGTGTTTATTTCTCCAGCATGGAGGATAAGGGAAGAGCAAAAAGCAAGAAGTCACTGCAGCTAAGGAGAGAGGGAGGGTATGAGGAATGCTGATGGGATGGCAGAAACCCATGCTTAAGGTTCCCTCTAAAGTTCATTGGATTTTAATGCTAAACTGATGCTAGAATATGAAGCTAATTACTTGACTACATTTAGATAGGAAATTCCATTCAGGTTTCAAAATTCATGTCAGCATAGAACTTGTAAGAAACTAATTTTTTTTAGTACAAAAATTTAATATTGTGCCTATCAAAATAGTTTCAAGTAAAAAGAAAAAACATTCTAATTATAGATTTATATACTGTTTGTTGGAACATATTTGTATGAAGAGATATAGAAATTACTGTAAGAAACTATACAGTGTAGTGAGAAGCAAGTCACCGCACTGAATGTTTTTCATTTCTCCAATGAGAGCATCTAAAACTGAAATAATCCTCAAATTAAGAAGTAAATTACTAAATAATTTATAATGAACTAAGGGAAAAATAATTTAAAATTATTGGAAAGATAGAAGCATTGAAGGAAGTACAGATAAACCATTCTGAATTTCAATTAAGAGACTTATTAAAAGGCTTATAAAATATTAATAATATATTTGAATAATGTTTTCACCTCAAAATTAAAAAGCATGAAAATAGATATAATGATATTTTTAATACTATGGTTTACTAATAAAAATAGAAAAATAAATTCAATGAGTTCAACTTGAAATTTGTGAAATTTTCTCACAAAACTTATGAAACGAATTTTTGAGGTCCTGTTCTTTACCAGATATTTTTAGCATTTGCTATGTAGTAACATGGTCCCCATTCTATCTGTACTGCATTCTCCATGCTTCTTCAAGACCTGAACAAGGAACTGAGGAATAACATATCTTTTAATCTTCATTATTATTCATTATTATTATTTATTCATTATTATTGCAATTATTTGGTTTTTTTACAGCAGTAAGCCCAAGAAATCTGAATCTGACTCACCAATATGTTGATTTTACTTGAAAGGTAATAGCATAATTTTCGTACACTTAAAAAAAATAACCACCCATGGTCCACATATTCACAGATTACCATTGTTTTCTGTTTACTTTGTCTCTTATGCAGACATCAGATTAGTTTATAAAGGCTCTTTGTCTTTTTTTCCAAAATAGACACTTTAATAGCAATCATTAGTCTCACAGATGCTGAGATTTTCCAGTACTTACTTTTTTTTTTTTTTTGCTTTGCTTTTTTTTAAACTAAAATAATGAAGGTGAAAAGTGCAAATTTGTCATTGGTCTGTGACAAAGCTAGGACCAATTAATACCCCCTGCCATTTCTCTCCATAGTGCCTTGCAGCATAACAGGCATGTATTACATACCATAACAAATTTTTGTCTTCCTGAAAATTAAACATATTCATGTCAAAAAGCTTAAAAGCAAAAGCAACCTAAGCATTTAAAAGTAGGGAAAAAACCAATTAGGAAAAGAACAGATACATGCTCAGAAAAATGCTCACTTTTTGTACAGTATCTGCAACAAGTGTGGTTAGGCAAAAAAGCTTAAGGTGAACTGTCCTTATGTTTACGTCCATTTAAAATATATTCTGCTTAAGCATCATTATCCAGAAATGTGCTCTATTCATTTCAAGACTTTTAAATACTTCTCTGATTGATGCTGCTGACACAGCCTTAAAAAAGCTTGGTTTTCATTTTTTGGCTATTTACCACTGGCAATTGACAGCACTTTGGGACAGCTCCAAAACCTGTCAAAGCCATGAATAATACATCTCTTTGCTCAGTTAATAGCTTGTTCTCTTTCTCCTTTCGTTCATCAATTCATATGCAGACTGTTTTCCAAGCTTGACAAGTGGAGTAACTTCAGCAGCCTCAGCAGTAGCAACAAAAACCAAGAGCTGGACCATTTAAGGTCTAGTCATCCCAGATAACACTTGGAAAGAGCATCTTCTAAGCCCACTCCCCAGTTTGTAAGGACCCAAAGCATCTCTAAGCATCAGAGCCAAAAGCAAAGGCAGGAAACACCTGGCTTCTCTCTATCCAACCTGTTCATGGAAGCTGAAGAAAAGCCAAAGGGTAAGGAGAAGAAAAGACATAAGGTTCTCTCAGAAGAGCAACCTAGCCGTAAAAAGCAGAGGGAAGCATTGCTCCCTGATAGCACAAGGAAAGGCTGTGTGCAGAATCTTATATCTGAGATGGCAACACTTTTTTTTTTTTTTTTTTTTTGTATTTAAGACTTTAGGATGTTTTTCAGCAACTTAACTGAAATCCTAGCCTGCAGCATTTGAAGTGACTGAAATCCTGTTCCTGTGTCGTGAGCTCTTCTTTAAGATTCTTTGGAATGCAGTATTACCATCTGTTTGCTGTTGTTAACAGAACTACCAAGTTTTGTATGGCTCCGCATGGGATGCTTTCTCCAAGTCATTGAGGCACGTTGCAGATTGATATACATATATGCCAAGTGTCAACCTTTAATTAATTCAACCTGCAACTGCGGTGTTCGTGTAGGACTCAGAACATGCCCATATGTGTGGAACATGAAAGCTGGTAGCTGCCTTCCTTGGAAAACTGAGCTGACATATGGAGAATAGATTGGTAGGTGGTTGGTATCATGAATTGATACAGGTGTGGGTTGTATATATATGTGGGAGAGATCTTTGCTAGGCTTGCTTGGTAGCTGTAGGATGAAGATAACTTGGAATAACTGAGGGCTTTGGGAACTGGAAAAATCTGCTGGAAGTACTGGGTGCTACATTTGTTGTGTTTGGCTTCCGGAGAACTTGGAGGTGGTGAGAAGTAGTGTTACTTTCGCATCCCATGTGATGTTGCTGTCACCATCACAGATACTACCCCTTCACAGCTGGGTTTCAAAAGAGAAATACCACTTTTGAATAAAACAGCAGCTAGAAAGCAATTCTGAAGCCCAGCATGTGAGCCAAGATATATGGCAGGCCATGTCTGTCACTTGTGCATCATAGAAGTAATACAGCATTGCTGCCAGCTCCTTTGCTGCAAAAAACAGAGATCAGGCATCTTGCTGGCACCAGTTCCTTTCTACAGCCATAGGAGGTTGCTTCTGTTGTTGCAAAGAGGCAAATGCACAAGGTGCCAGATCAGAATATTTGGCCCTTTTCCTGAATCTTTATAAACCATATCTCAATGTGAAATTTTACTTTGCTTCAAGAAAAAGGACTGATGTTTGTAATGCAAGACACAAATTTCTCTATTATGTGTCAGGTTTTATTTCTGAATGAATCAAGATTGTGGTTTTTATATATATTACACAATTCTCCTTTTCTTTTTTTCAGTCATCCTTGAGGGCTCAGAACTAGAGCAAAAATATTGACACTTCTCTGAACCTACTTAGCTCCAAGAGTCTTCCTGAGTATTTTGCAAGTTTAAATCCAACCTTTGAATTTAGAACACCAACAGTTGATTGACCTGGAATAAGGTGGCAAATAGTGATAAACACCTCTGAGAGTGTATGCCCTGAGCCCTTAGATTAGATCTGTGGCATAGAAACAGCTGCAACTAGTGCATATACATCTAAGGTCCCTCCAGTACTTCAGACACTATCCAGACAGAAGTTTTCCTCTAGCAGGATCCTTAAGTGGAGCTGAAGGAACCAGAACCCTGGAATATGACCTGTAATGGTGCTGGCAGAACTACAGAGATGCTATCTTTACAGTAACAATGGTGTTTTGTTTACATGTATTTGTCTTTTGGCTATACTAATATTGTAAGTTATGTGCATTTTGCAAAGCCAATGTAAATAACTTAAATAACTCTTAATTAGCTTTCCCACCCCCAAACCCCCTACCCCAAACAATAATGCTTTTATTAAATAAGAGGAGAAAAGATTTATATATATATATATATATGAGTCACTTTTAATAATCAGGAAAATTTAGAGACTTCTAATTCAAACCAGTCATTGAACAAAGTGACATTATAGTTAATACTCTTACAAGTGGACACTTGATATAGTAATACAGTCTTGATTTCTGATATATCATATTGGGTAGAAATATTCTTATTGAAAAGTATTTTCTAGTACTTCAACCATTAAAATATAGCTATTGCTGCTGATTACAAAAGATTGTGTTGTAACTAGAATTTTTTTTTTAACTTGGGTCACAAAGTGTAAAATTTAACATGTGAGGTAAGGTCGCATACTGTCTTTTAATTCTCAGTTGTCCTGATGCATTCTGATCTTAATCTATTAATCCACTCACTTTATAAAATGCCTATGTAAAACTGCAATTCCAGCAGAATAAGAGGTTATGTTACATAATTTTCCATTACATTTTCTGTTGTACCAGTTTAGGCATGATTTATCTGTAGGTGTTATCTCCAGATTGGATGGCTCAGCCCTAAAGATCAGGCGTAAAATATAAAAACAAAAGTAACAAAAAACCCAAAACAAAACAAAAAAGTCCTTGACCAATACTCCAGAAACTGTAAGATTATACTGAGATTGAGGGGGAAAAAAACCCAGACAAACAAAAATCAAACAGATAAAGGCTTTCTTATCCTTCTTATGTGCAGGCATAAAATGAACTTCAATCCTATTTGAAGAGTTCTGGTTATGTGTGCAGCTATTCCATTTTCCTGGTTTCCCAAATTCTGTGCAAATAATTTTCTGTTCACCTAAAATTCTGCTGTTAATTACACTCACAGGTGTCTATATTTGCTTTCCCAGCATTTGTCAAGGTTCAACTCACTCTTCCACCTCCCAGACCTGATGCTACAGAGGTGGATTAAATGAAAGCATTATTCTCAGGAGGTAATCAGCTCTGCCTTCTCCTCCACCACTCAAATATTTCCATATTCTTGAAGGATTTACATATGCTGCTCTCTACAGTAGCACTAGTAAAGTGCTCTAGGAAGAAAAAAAACTTAGAAGACAACCTTTCAGATTGGATTCTCCTAGAAAAAATGACACATTTCTGGGGGACAGTCTAAAGAACTTTTTTTTACCCTCTCTTCTAAAACAAAATTTAGAAAAGTGAAAGGCAAGAAATGTTGGCAATTTAATTTCAAAGCTTTTCAAAAATCCCTCAAATTGAACAATTTCTTTTTGCCTTGGTAAAATGACCTGAAGTGATTAATTTCAAGGTGGTTTTATATTAATCTGTATCTTCCCTGGTGGAATGTTACCCTTGAGAAGGAAGGTGAAAAAGGGATTAAAATAGAGATTTCCAATGTATCAGACATTGTGGCCAACAGTGCTCACTGTGCATGAAGAATCCCATCAGTCCTGCAATGCCCTGAAAATCTTCGCAGTCCTGTCTGGGAGTTGTAGCCCCCAGTTGTAGTCTGGTTTTCCCAGGGGAAACCAGAAGGTAGAAATACAGGACTCATAAGGCAATAAAGAAAACATTAGGATCAAATCCAGCTGAAATTAAGTATTTTACTGTGAGCTTTCCGATGGAAAATGAAAAATTAGCCAGGATGAATTGCAGTTGGTACAAAGAGTTTTTCGCATCAGTAAATCGTTTCAGCAGAAAATCTCAGCTGCCTCTACTCACATCTGTTACACACATTTTATTTGTTTTCATGAAACATAACATCAACTCTTTATAAGGAGATGGACTTCTCACTCCGCATAGGTATTCTAGATGACAATTGAAGACAAATGGCAACACTTCTGCCATTGGTAATGGCAAATTGTCAAAAAATGCCAATTAAATGTTGGGTTTTTTGGTCTATGTTTATACTTGTTCTATATTTAGGTACATTAGTGCAGAATCCAATTTTCTGTATATGCTGGATGAACATTAAGTAGCTTTTACTAAGGCCCCAGGCATGGGTTTCATTAAAAGGCTGTTTATATTTTGTTTTCACTTTTCTGCAGGTTACAAAGAGTCCCTGCTTAAAAAAAACCCCACTGCTTTTCTCATCACAGTGAGCAATTGTTTACCACCATCCATTCCAGATGACGTTACATTACCATAATTGATAATACTATGAGTCATAGCACATAATATAAAATTTATTAAACATAAGTGTTACTTTCTTCATTGTCATAACTCCTCTTGAAGCTGGAATAGAAATAAGAAGTATTTTTACTACATTGCAGGGTTTGGGGATTTTTGAAATTGTAGCTGCTTGTAGCTGTGATCTAACATAGCTGTGTGAGATTTAACTGGCTATTACTGATAAATGTGCTGAACTGTGGAACTATCAGAATTTTAGATACAAAAATATTTGTATTTTCCAGATGCAAAAGAGTTCAAATTTTGTGGTAGATTGTTCAATTGACAGTTAGCACAACCACAACTATTTGACTGAAAACTAGAGAGAAAGAAAGCGTTTGTAAATTTGTTGCATTATTTTTTAAGGGTTTTTTAAGAGAATGGTTCTCAATATGGCAAAAGTAATTGTATCAAATCTACTTTAATTTACATGGACTGAGATAAAACATCTTCAGAAATAATAACTAAATGTATCAAATGTAGAATTTAAGACCCTGACAAGGCCTTCTTTCATATCTGAGTCTATATTTGTCACTTCTGCTCTTTTTCAAGTAAAAAATACATCAGATTTGAACTGTACATTTTCTTATTCAGCTCTACCAGAAGCAAAGCACAAATGTGGCTCTGTGTAGAGCTTCACTCCAGTGCCAGATTGTTAGTATTCATAAGAGGAGAATTCGTTTTCATAAAGAGTTTATTTCTTTTGACAATGCGAGCTGATAAGAAACATTTTAGCGAAGGAAACACCAAAAAAAATTTAAAAATTATTAGTTGGTGACATTTTATCATTGAAAGGAACATATTTTTACAGAGTAGCTATTTTCATTAAGTTGTACCCAAATGAGAATTGTTATTAACAAAAGCACTGAAAGTTTAATTAGAGGCTACCAAGAGTTTAATTTAGAAAAAGTACTCTGCAGTTTTTCTAAAGCCTCAGGAGCGGTGATCTGGGAGGAGTTCTACTGAGAAGGGGAAAGGAGAGCTGTGCAGAAGCAGCACCTCTCATCTCCTGCACTGTAAAAATCACAATGCATCCACTCCTGAAATGGGGCCTTGCAATAACAGAAATAGAAAAAAAAATGAACCAAAACAACAACAACAACAACAAAACAGCAGAAGAGAAAATAAGCAGAGCATTTATTGCACAGGAATGAGTACTTTGGTTGCATTTAGTTTAAATGTTAGAATACTGGCTAGAAAAGAGACTGGTGTTTGAGCAGATCTGAGCTTTCCAAGACATGGCTGTTTACTACATCACTTTTGTTGCCAGTAAAATACAGAGATGCTGACAGGAACTAATGTTTCCTGAGCAAATACACATTGTTGACACAATGAATGCATCATGGACTAGTGAGAGTGGTAAACACACTGGCAGGCATAAGCTTCTTTATTACAACATACACATATTTATGCCTCCAAAATAAATTTATATTAATAGAAATTTACATTCATATTAAATTATTTTTTCCCCTCGATTAGCAATGCATATTTTACAATAAAATACAAATTTCATTTAGACTAATGACCAGGATACACTTGTTCGTAAATACTATTTTATGCTTTAGGTTTAGTTTTACTAACATACAAACAATCACATCTTCAAATCAGAATAGCCATGGTAGTTTTCAAAGTTTTCCTCAAGAGTTGCCCTAAAGAATAGGAGAATATGAGGTTTTTCAGGGGATTGATTTTTGAAATTAAAATTCATATTCTCCAGTTTTAGGGGATAAGCCTGTAAATAAAGCCTTTGAGAAAAAAAAAAAAAAGTATTATCAGGTAACCAAAGAGACCATTTAGTATTTGTTCTTAGAAAAATGTATAATCTATTTGGGAAAGAAGAATTATAATTCAAAATCTTACAGTTCTGGAAATACCACATACAAGTGTGCTCAGGACTGAGAGATAAGAACAAGCTCAAAATTATCTTTGGACTAGGCTGCCTTTAGGTCACTTACAGTTCAGGATTTGTTCACAGGTAAGAGAAAATGGAAAACTTGACAGTTTAGCATTTTTGTCATATATCTGTATTATAAATAGAAGCAGTGAATTTGAAGAATCAGCTAGGAAACATTTTGGTTTATCATTCTGTGTGAGATTTTCAATGAAAATTGATATATTGGTCAGATTCAATCAACTTAATGTGGGTTGTGGTTTGTTTTTGTTGGGGCTTTTTTTGTGTATCTTCCAAGGTATTCAGTTTTTTTGGAAGGAATGTGTTCTATGAAAGAGAACAACACATATCCAGTTTTGCACCCTGGTCTTAGCCATTCCTTGGAATTTTTGTTACTACCAGTGCTGAGTCATTTCCCAAAGCCGTACCCATAGCTGGCAAGTTGCATTGTACATTCCGTCATTCCAGCAGTTTTATTAGCTTGGCATCCTTTTTCATTTATTCCAACTACTGCTACTTCAAAAATGTGCAAACTGAAAAGTTGTAGCTTTTTTCTACAAGACCTCTTTAATGACTTGAGGATAACTTTTCAAGAAGTTCTTGTTTTGTCAAGTGACAGTAAGTGACATTAGCTGCGACTCAGGCTCACTGCTGAAGAACTACAAAGAAGCGCATGTAACTCTTGAGATCTGACCTGCAGCAGCACTGCTGTACAAATGTGATTTTGAAGCAAGCCTTATTTCCTTTTCAAGATGACCTAGTGGATAAAGGTAAAAAATCGAAACTGAGTTTACAAAGTCCATGGATACTTATATATCCATACAGATGCATTTAATGCCTTGGTCATCGCAAACACCACACACAAGCTAACATGGGACTCCAGAACTGTTGTCTTGCTTGGTTTGTATAGCTGAGATATTCTGGGTTAAATTCTAATAATAATATAGTGTTATGATTAAAATTCTAATACTAAATATATATACCTGAAAAGTATGTTCACATCACTTGTTTAAGAAATTTTACATTTTCTTCACAATACACTTCAAGCAAATTTTCCCAATTTTGAAGCTGTTAGATGGTCTGTTATTTTCTGCTGTTCCAAATTTTATAGTATCTTTTTTTTTTTTTTTTTTTTTTTTCTGTATATGCTTAAACCAGAGACGTGTGAATCACAGCCTGGAATGGAAATACATTTTGATTTGTGAAGCAACAAAGAAGAAAGAAAATTCTAAATAGACAAACAAGGAAAGACAAGAAAGAAATGTAGCCAAATCTCTCCATTTCATTTGGAGAACATACAGAACATTTCAAGCATTTAAAAAAGAAATGAACTGACAAAAAACAATTAGTACATTTGTTGAGATAGAAAGATAAAACTGCATCTAGCATTTAAAACATGTAAAATTGATTTGTGACAGCAGCAGCATGAGGTCTTCTCTACTTCTTTACTAGAAATAATCAATTTTTCACTCAGATTCTCATTTCTGCATAGTGATTGTCTGGGGTCTGAACGAGATGCAGAAACTCTGCCACCTCTTCCATGCTCTTGCAGATTTGACTGCCCAAGTTGACAGTTGGCTCTGGTATGATGCTACTGTAGCACCTCAGACATCACATCTACAGTACGTCACAGCACTGTCCAAGAGGCACATGAGAAGGAGCTGTGAAAAGCTTTGTTGCTGGTCTACATCCTTTTGTTTGGGAGCTTCAGGTAAGCTCAGGCCTTGACACATTGCTCACATTGCAGCTGTGCCTGTGTCTGGCCATGTACCTTGCTGTCCCTCATTTGGTGACATGACTTCCTTCCTTGCCCTTGAGCCTGCCTTGTTGCTACAGGCTGTGTGGCGGTCTGTCACTGGTCTGTCAGCTGAACCTGGTCACCACTGTTATATGTGCTCTTCAGTTTTGGTTGGCATAGGTCTGCACCTCTTGTGAGGTGACTACACCTGCCTGCCTTGATGTCACCCTTGGTTTCTGGCTCATGTTCTCCTCTTGCTGCTCTTGAATGACAACAGATTGTTTTGTCTGCATTAGGATTTATATATTTGTGCAGTAGCCTACATTTCTTGGTGTTAGAGGGTGAAAGCTGGTGAAATCAGTTCTGCTCCTCATCTCAAAAAAATATAGATCTGTTAGAGGTTATCAAAGGTAATAATTAATTAGCTTCTGTACAAGAAACAACTGAAAATGCTAGGACTCTCCAGCCTGGAAAGGAGGTGACTGATGTGAAACAAGACACCAAGCTGTGAATGACCTAGAGACCTCTGAATAAAGGTAGTGCTGACAGATTCAAAAGAAACAGGAGGACATGGTCCATGACACAGCATGTCACTGAGTTGTGGAAATACTTGCCAGTAGGCTGTGGAGTCTGAAAGCTTCTAGGTATTCAAAAGTAAATAAGGTATGTAAAAAAAAAAAAGGGGGGTGGGGGGAATGAACTCTACCAACATGTCCTTATGTACTTCCAAGACACTTCTTCAGTGATAAATGATATCTGAGATACAAATCTCCAGATGTTTGAAGCATCATTATATGCTTGTTCTGTTCTCTTACACTTTCCCAGACATCTGCCAAGGCCCCTCTAGACAGGATGCTGGGCTAGACGGATGTCTGTTCTGACCTGATATAATTGTTCTAATGTACTTAGCACCCCCGGTTGACACTAAGGAGTAATTTGGGCTGTCAGGATTTGTCTATGGAACAAGGACTTACTGTTTTGAATCTCTTGGGGGGGGGGGGAAATAGGAAGTGTAATTTCCCATGAAGTATTCTGCCCAGCTTCTGTCAGTTCTGCAGTACCTGTAGGAAGAATGCTCTCTTAAATTTTGTTTTGTTTTATGTTTATTTTTGTTTTTTAACTCTTACCTACAAATTCAAGGTTTTAATCTGTTTTAAGATGGATATTTCCAGCACTTCCATTTTTTAAAATGAATCATTCTTTACAGATATTTTTATGCATCTAAAGATATTTACATACTTTCCCATCAGTACGGTCAATTCTATCCAGGATGCACACTATTTTGAATATCTCAAGTTTGGAAAAGGATATCAATATATATTTTGTACTGCAAGATAGCACTTGCTCTTTGCCTCTTCTCTTGGCTTCCTGTACTTAACTGGGCAGACTAGATAAGCACACAGAATGAGGGCTGAACTGGTTCAGCATGTTTGTCACTCGATCCCTTCTACTGCCTGTGACCACAGAGTCAACAGAATATAGAATGTCTTTAGGGAGGTGAGGATAAGAACCACCAGCCCTGTCATCACAGTACCGTTTTCTGTTCTTTGAGTAGAGTGGAATGTAAACTCCCATTTCCCACCTTTTTGTGATGAGACATCCATGCCCTGTGGGAGATCAAATGACCATTTAAAAAGGGGAGGAAGCTTATTTCAGGACATCATTAGAGACCAGATGCCAGAAAAATACTGGGTGGGAGGGAGTATAAAAATAGAGCAAATTATTCAGGCAGCAGTGATAAATACAATTTACGGAAAGAGGCAAAGAAGGCAAAAGATCATTTTGTGTTAGTTAGAGTAAGACTTTTGGATATCTGAACTAAGTAATCCAAAGCACTGATAAATTAAAAATCTAAAAAGTAAAAAAAAAAAAAAAAGCAATTAAAGATTTAATACTTAATATATTCACATAAATTTATATACATTATCTTGCACTTTGCTGCAAAGGTAAGTCTAGTATCAACAGAGAGATCAAAGCCCTATATTCCTTTCTGTACTAAAAAAAAAGATCCTATAGGTAATACACACACAAAATGTTTAATTAAAAAACAAACACCCCACAACCCTGATATAAATTCTGTAGCAGTACAGTTCATCTGTACCTTTGAAGCTGGAAATGTTATCAGTCAGTTTCTGACATTTCCATGTTATGTAGAAATGTCATGTTAGTTATTCTGGTTAAAATGAAACTGACAATAAATGCACTGAGGAAGTACAGAGAAAGTATAGAGTAAAAGGACGTATAAAAAATATTATTCTATACAGTAGCAAGAATAGTGTTTAAGAAGAGCTGTGTGAATCTCCAGTGGGTAAGTAAGAGGCATAAGAAAAACTCTGAGTAAGAAAAAGGATGCAAGTAAAAAGACTTGTGATGATGGAGAATATGGGGAATGGGAAAAAAAAAGAATCTTTAAACAGTCAAATGTTTAGAAAATGTGCATTAGAGCATCAGTCTGAAACCCAGTGAGGGACAGAATAGCAATTCTATCATGTTTAACAGTGTCAGTTTAATACCTGAAAATTTAGTATAAACTGATCATGACTCAGTTCTGTACAGCTGCCTCATTCAAGTGCTACTGCACTCCAGTCTTCAGAGAAAGACAGAGTAGGAAATTGTTCATTTCAAGAGCCATTAAATAAACATGTGTGAAGGAAAGCAGGGTTTGGAAAGCCCAAATTTATGTTTGGTTTAGACCCTGAATCCCAGTGTGGGAACAGTGTGCCCAGCTTTGCACAGATCAGTTTTGAGACCAGTCCAAACAGTGTGTGTCACTGGAAGTGTGGTGCATGCAGCTGCCAGCATCCACGTCAGTGACACTCACAGCCCATGCTGGGTATGAGCAGCCATCTTCTGTAAAGGAACTGAGCCTCATTAGGGATCTTTGCTGTTTCCCCATAACTACATTACTCAGTTTATCAAGTGTTTACATTGCACATGAGTATTGACTGATGCAGTATTTAAAGTTCAAACTCAAATGTAGGAGACAGTTCTGTGAAAGGTGGACAGTTCTGTGGAAAGTCAGGTATTCCCTTGCAGGCTGTGGAGAGCTCATGCTGGAGCAGGATAAAGTGTGAGGAGGAAGAAATGGCAGAGAGGAATTGTAATGCGCTGGCCACAGCCCCTCCACACCCCATCTCTGGTGCCACTCAGAAGGGGACAAGTTAAGAAGTTGGAAGTGAAGGGTTGAAGCTGAGACTGGAAAGAAAGCAGGGAGTAGGAGGAAGGTGTTCTAGTTTTGTCTATGTTTCTCACCATCCTACTTTATTTTTAGTTGGCAAAAAAAAATTACATTGAGTATAGGCTCAAGTCGAGTCTGGTTTGCCCACAGCAGTGATTGGTCAGCAATTGCCCTGTCTTTATCTCAATCCATGAGCTTTTCCATATTATTGCTGTTGAAGAGTGAGAATGAGAAAGTGGCTGAGTGGGGGTTTGGCAGACAGCCAAGGTCAATCCACCCCAACAGTAATAAATTAAGCAAATGTTTAGTATAGTTGGTTTTATCACATTTGTCTCAGCTTAGTGTAAGTCAGAATCTTTTGAAGGCAAGCCTGAGGAAGCTCATTCTTCATTGAACTCTCTCTCAGCTCTGTCACCTAAAAGATCTACAGTAGCAACTCTTACCTTTTGGCTAGATATGTAAAAGAAACCCTGCACCATGTGCCTTTTTAGTACTCTAAAAAAACCCAAACCAGTGAGTGTTTAGTAGAACAACATTTAGGAGTTTGTAAAAAATTTCACTGGAGTAGTTAAAACTGCTTTACTCACAGAAGACAGTTGTTTTGTCTTAATATGGTGCATAACATAATATGTCACACGGCACAACCTGAAGCCCTAAGCATGCATTACCAGGCAGAAGTGTTATGATAATTAAACCGCTTCATCCACACATTTATTTTCTTTGCTTTTAAGCTTATTTATGGCAATACAAAGTTAGCTCATCCTTACCTACAATCAGAACAGGAAACAGTTTCCTTAGTAAACATATGTTAATTTTAATAATTTGATTTAAATTTAAAGCCATTCATATTTTCCTTTCCTGGCACAATCTCACTGCTCACTCTCCAACTGAATGAGTCATAAAAAACAGTTAGAATCAAGAGTTAAGGTTAAAATGCTTTGGCATTTCCAGTTCCACATCTCGTATGTTTGCAAAGGAAATGATACATTGCCCACCCCTCTTTCTCAAGAAATTTAAAAATCTATCTTAACTATACTGTATGAGGTCAGGTTGCTCATGGGCACTGGTCTGACATGCAAGAAAACAGGCTTATGGTCAATACAGATAAAGGAAATAAGTCTCAGGGTGTAGCTTGTTTGGATCTTTGTTTGTTTAATTTGTCACAGATGACAGAGAAATTACTCCTGCTCAGGAAATAATCAGATAATTATGAAAAACCTGGGGCTTTTTACAAAGCACCTCTACTTTCCTCAGTGAGATTGGTGGTAAAGGCCAGAAAATTTCTGGCAAATTGCCTCTTACAGGAATGCCATTTACTTGCTTTAGAAAGGAGTATTTCTGAGTCTGGGAGTGATTTATTTCATTTTTTTGGGTAGTTTTATATAATTAATAAAAAACAGCACATCCATGGACATCAAATTCTGTTTCCACTACTGATTCCCTCTACAGATCAAGAACCCGCATCTTCCTGACACCAGTTTCAGCAGCATCTTGCTGATGTCCCACTGGCATTGTAAGAAGTGTCTTTGCAAGACTGGCTGCAAGCAGTCCTGAGCTTGCTCTTTGTGCTATCAAAAAACATTTTATGTTGCCATTGCTCAGTGCTGGGGTACTAAATGAAGCACAGTTAATCCTATTAGGACTGTAGAGCATCCAGACAGAAGCTGTTTCACATCTGAACTGCTTCAAAATCTAGGTGTATTGGGACCTGCTCATAAGGACTATACTCAAGTCTCTGTTTAAAGAACCTGAAAAAAAAAGAACCTAAAAGATCTTTTGAGGGCAAGGCAAGGAGGTCATTGTTACTGGAAAAAAAAAAAATCCCTACTTCAAAGAGGCATATTTACAGATGTTTACTGTAAGGATCTGAAGGGTTTTATAGAAGAGTATATCTGCCTGTCCTGTATCTGAAGAACCCTTTACCATGTCACAAAGTCCATTTTCCCTTAATGTATTCCTTTTTGACCATTTGCCATCTCAGCTGGATTTCTCAAAATACTATCTGTACAAAGTCCATTAGGGAACATGAACAAGAATATTTCTGTTCTGTGTCTGGTTCAAAGGTAAAATGCATGGTGTTTATGCATGCCAAATATTTTTTTTTTTCAACTGGGCTTCTTCATTACAACTATCAGTCAATATGTTCAAATCAAAATTCTACAGTTTGACATTAAACTGAGCAGGCAGATGCAAATTAGATTTCTACGAGGTAATTTGTTAAGACTTTGGTATCAAATATTCAAATTCTACAGAACAACTCTAATAATGAAAGAAAAAAGTAAAATTTTGTTTCCTTTGGGAAACAGTATTAGTTTGTTGTACAGTTTACATGTATGTCAAATGTGGAACACAGCTGAAATACTAAAAACTTTACATAAAATATTCCACATTGATGTCTTATTAGGCAGCAAGAACATGAATTCTGAGAAATACATTAGTTTTGTTTAAAGAAACAGTGTAGAGATATGTTAGCGATAAAAAACCCCAAACAAATAAACATTGCCTCAAGCTTCTTTTGTCATGGAACACCCTACATAATATAATATCTGATATACTCTTAAATAGCTTGACAAGTTGCAATTTCAGTCAATTTTGGCTTTCAGTACTTGCTGTCTTGGAAAGAAGAGCTGTTTCAAATAAAAGACTCAAGATTAAAGTAGTGATTCTGGAGCAAATCTGGAGCAAATAAATGACCTTCAACTTAGGACAGGCATGATTATTATTTAATTTAAAAAAATGTTAGATTATCAATATTTTATTAACAAGACTCCAGTTGAAAAACAGAGGCTGAAACAGAGGGAGACAGACAGATCTTAGTCTGTGATTATACTGCTCTTTCACCTATTTATTAGGATCCTATTCCATGCTTTATTGTTGTGTTTGTACTGTCTCTTATGCTAATTGTAGTTCTAGCCTTCCTTATGGAATTGTAATTTACATTTTATAACGTATGCTTTAGCCGTTCATTTTCCTGTAGCTCCCAGTCCATATGTTTTGAGTTAGATTCATCTCTAACTGGGTGTATTAAGTCTTATTGGAGTAGCTATAGATGGAGTTATATCCCTGTATGCTTATGTTATCAAGTCTTCGTTGATAAAATTATTATGTACAAGTTTCTTTTAAAAAAAAAAAAAGTGGAAGAAGAAAGAGATTGCTTTGGAAGATGGAGAACCCTTATAGGTAACATTTCTTCCTTATCTATTCTGTTACAGTAAACTAGTCTCTGTTTCAACTTAAGGCTTTCTGCTATTCTTTTAGCAACAATAATTAAAACTTTCCTGGAGTTGTCTCACCAATCAATAGCAAAGAAACCTGTGGTGTGTGGATTCGTCTTGCATGTAAGCTAGGCAGCCATTTCAACAATTAAACATGAAAGGCAGTATGACAAGAAATATAACTTAGCTGCATCAGTGGCTTCAAAATTTCGGTTCAGTTCAGTACAGATATGCTAAGCTTCAGAAAACTGACATCATGCTCCTTGTTGATTACCCAATTGCCATCTTTAAAGGTATTGGGCTACTTCCTTTCTCTTCTGCAGTATCTGTCAGATGCTTGTCCCTTGTAAAGTTTCAACAGATGGTGAAGCCTTCTGACTGTTTCTCTAGTGTGTCCATAAGTAGGTCAGTGCTCAGCACTGGGCTGCTCCATAAGATTCACACATGAGATAGAATAACTGTATATCAATACAGGCTTGGCATCAATTGTCTAGAAGTAGCTTTGCAGAAAAGAAGCAGGGAATCCTGCCATGCAACAAGGACTGGAAGTAAACATGGATGAGCTGTATGCCTCTGCAGCAAAGGTGGCTAACAGCTTACTCAGCTGTAGTAGCCAGAGCGTAGCCATCAAGTCAAGGGAGGTTTCACACTCCTCTCTGCACTAGGTTAGGCACTAAGAAGTTCACAGCTGGACTGCTGTGCCTGATTTTGGTTTCCCAGTATAAGAAATACACACCTATCCTGATGCAATTCCAATGGTGGATAATCAAAGAGAACTGCAGCACATGGCATAGGAGGAGAAACCTCTTGCCCTTCCTGAAGATAGGTGTGATATTTCCTTTTTACCACTTATCAGGAAGCATCTTCCCTTTCTCTCCTCTCCAGTTTCAACATGGGTTCATAAAGGGCAAGTCCTGTTTAACCAACCTGATCCCCTTCTATGACCAGGTGACCAGACTAGAGGATGAGGGAAAAGCAATGGATGTGTTTACCCTGACTTCAGTAAGTCATTTGACACCGTTTCCCACAGAATTCTTCTGGAGAAGCTGGTGGCTTATGTCTCAGACAGGTGGACTCTGCTGGGACAGAAACTATATGGATGGCTGAGCCCAGAGAGTGATGATGTTAAATCTGGTTGGTGACCAGTCACAAACAGTGTCCATCAGAGCCCAGTTTGGTAACAGACTTGTTTAATATCTTTATCAATGATGAGGGGATCAAATGCACCCTCAGCAAATTTGAAGATGACATGAAATTAAGTGGGAATGTCAATATTCTTGAGGGTAGGAATGCTCTGCAGAGGTATTTGGACAGGCTGGAGTGATGGCCTGAGGTCAATGGGCTGAGGTTTAACAAAGCCAAGTGCCAGATCATGCAGGTTGGTGACAACAACCCCAGGCAAAGCAACAGTCTGGGGGAGGAATGTCTGGAAAGGTGCCTGTTGGAAAAGGACCTGGGGTTGCTGGTGGACAGCTGGCTGAACATAAGCCGGCAGTGTACCCAGGTGGCCGAGGAGGCCAATGGCATCCTGGCCTGTATCAAAAACTGTGACCAGCAGGAGTAGGGAGGTGATCATGCCCCTGTAATCTGAACTGGTGAGACTGCACCTTGAGTACTGTGTTCAGTTTTGGGCACCACAGCACAGGAAGGTCTTGAGATGCTAGAGTGGGTCCAGAGAAGGGCAACAAAGCTGGTGAGGGGGTCTGGAAAGCATGTCTTGTGAAGAGCAGCTGAGGGAACTGGGGTTGTTTATTCTAGAGAAGAGGAGACTGAGGGGAGACCTCCTTTCTCTCTACATTACCTATAAGGAGGTTGTAGGGAGGCTGGTGTTGGTCTTTTCTCCCAAATTACTAATGATAGAATGGGAGGAAATGGCCTCAAGTTGCATCAGGGGAGGTTTAGATTAGGTATTAGGAAGAAATACTTTACTGAGCAAGTGATGAGTCACTAGAACAGGCTGTCCAAGGAGGTGGTGGAGTCACCTTCCCCTTGAGATGTTTAAAAAACTAGTTGATGTAGCACTTGAGGCTGTGGTCCAGTGGATAGAGAGGTTAGGATGAATGTTGGACTTGGTGCTCCTAGAGGTCCTTTCCAAACATAATGATTCTATGAATTTCCATGAACTTTTAACGATGACAGAGCCTCTTCTTGCAATATCAGCCAGCTCCACCACCACTCCTGAACAAATATGTGTTTTTATAGCATTCATTTCAACCCCTCAGTTTCACCAAGATTTGAGTTATCTTAAATATTGATGAATATGAGGCAAGGAAACTAGACTGTTTCTTGTTCTATTTGCTCAGAATGGCAATATCAAAAGAATGGTTCCTTGAGTTTTGGCTGATTCATAGGCAGCAATTTAATGCATTCCCTAAATAGAATAATGTGGTAATTTAGTGTAACAAAGTGGGCAGGATAGTATATCAAAACCAAAATAATAATCCACAATGGAAAGCAGAATTTTCAAAAAAGAAGAAAACTCCTTTCATCTTTAGCAAGGTAAAAAGGCCTTTATTTTATAACAACCAAGAATGTTTATCTAAATTCTGATACTGTCGATGATTTTTTATTGCTATTTCCTTCAAATCTAAAGCATAACCACAGATTTTTTAACAAATTGCTCTGTGGTGACAGGTTGTGAATAAGTCCACCTCATAAAAATACTTAGAACCTAGAGATTCTTGTGCCTTTAGATCTGTGAAGGTAGAGCTACAGAAAAAGAAGCAAACAACCAAAACAGCAAAATGAAGGCTATCAGGACACTAATGTGTGGGCAGCTTGTACTCATAACATTGAGATTGTCTGTTGAGGAGACCATGGAATTCCAAATTAATTGACTGCAATATTTAATTACTTTAATAGTTACTTCACTGACGTGAAGCCATACATTTTGCTGGAGAGAGAGAAGAGAAAGCATGTCTTGATACTTGTTATTCACAGAAAAAAAGTAAAACCAAACCAAAATATAAAATGCTCGGTTTTCTAAGGATTAGAAAACCCCAGACATATAACCTTGGGCAAGGATAGAAAACTGTGGAAAAAGCAACAAAAAGTAGTGTGACAGGTTAAATGCTAATACAGACAACAGTGAATGGTATTCCTAAATTCTGAGTCTGCCTGAACTGATTTGGATATTGAAAGCATAGACAAGAGGGAGAAAAAGTTAAGGTAGTGCAGAAATAGAGGGTGACTGAAAAGCAATTCAGTGATTTAATCCAGAACCATTTTTTTTAAATTACAACCTTTTCTAATACTACATACATTAATACTATAATCCAGCCAAGTATGCTCATGGTTTTATTAGCATGTCCCTTAATGGTAAACTCTAGTTAGGAGCTCAGAATGTCTTAATGGTTTCTGGGAGAATGACAAGTAAACACAATTAATTACTGCACTGTGTCCATAAGGCGGCAAGGCTTACAGTGAGGGACAAATTGTTTTAATTGATTTGTTGTGTGAACTACTTTATTTTCTAATTGCTCCTTTTTTTCCTTCCTTGAGCTTGGCCTTTCTCATTTGTAGTCACACAATAAAGTGTCTGTTCCTCGAGATGAGAAAAATGTTTCCCTACTTTTCTAAGGGACCTTCTGAGGTTGAGTGATGCCTGATTCCAAAAACTATACACATATACTCTTCATCTATAAATTACTTTGACAAACATGTCAATGGCATAGCTTGTTTGAGATGGTGTTCAGCTCTGTTCTTAATTACCCAAAGAGAAATTTTGACTGGCAGAGAGAGAAGTTAGGGAGACAGGTGACAGCAGTCAGCTTGAGCTTGCGGTTGCCGAGGCTGGCCAACAAATGGATTCTGCTGAGGTGATACAGCAGGTCCCCCTTCACTGTATCCAGCGCCTGTGCAGGGCTTGGGCTGCTTGGTGGATGCAAATACTGATCTATAGTGTCTTGTAGAGGTCAAGTGTGCAGACCATGCTGGGGCTATATGACAGCGAGGGCTGGAAGTAGGAGTGTCTGTGCCTATGGGCTTTTTGAAAATGAGTAGCCTGCTTTAACACATGTAATTAATGAAGTTTATAATTTTATTTTAGAATATAAGTTATTACTTGGTGAAGAATTTTAATTAAACTGGCAGATAATCACTGAGAGAGAAATGTAGCAAAAAACATATTCTTAGGTCTTACATAGACCTAGGGCTTTGGTATTATTGTTCTATTACCTCCACTGAGACTCTGCAGAATAAAACTTTTAATAAATAAGGAGAAGTTGCAAAGTATCAAATGCCATGTAGCATTGTCTGTCTCACAGGAAGAATCTCCCTTGGGAAGATGAAAAAAGTAATACTGTTAGCTGGCTAGTCCATTTCTATACCTTAATGAAGACTGTTCTGCAATTTCACATCACCCATTTTGGGTGAAAGGGGCAATTTGTACAAACCTATCTTGCTCATTATAGACAGCTATTGTCTGTGATAGCCTTTGAAAAAAAAGATGGCCTGTCACTGGGTGCGGCTTTGGAAAGCAGGGTTTCAAAATACATATGCGTCATGGCTGCAGCAACTTTAACTAAACATACTGAGAAATAAAACATAGAATCAATTGATATTTAACACAGAGTATTACCACAGAAAATGCAGAAAATACTATACACAATATGGTTGTTATAAGCATTAGTTCCTACTGGTTACATCACCATTTAGTAGTTTGCATAAGGAATGTGATTCTCACTATTACTATTCACATTATTTTATTTGAGTTATAAGTTTATTTTTTTAAAATAACATGATTATGACTTCTACAATTATATTACAGCTCTTATGTTCTTACAATTAAAATTGATGATATTATTAACACCGATTTACTTGTACCAGTGTCAACAATATTTCATACATAGTTATTCTTTCAAAAGTTTTTATTATTGGTCTGAAATGCCAGACTGGGAGACTGTGATGGCTAGGATGAAGACTGAACTGCCAGTGGCTCATGCTTTGTCATGACTTGGAGCAGCCTGAGCCAGTGACATGATAAACACTCAGAGCATTATTAAACAAAAACAAAGTCAAATTGTAAGGTACAAAATGTAGCTGTCTACAGTTATTTTAAACATTCCAGTAAAGTGGCCACTGAGGCAAAATTAGTGAGTGACAAGACAATGAAGCAGTTAAGAAATTCTCTAGAAAAATAAGTTATAGGAAGACATTGTCAGCTTATTGCAAACTTTTTTCCTACATTTTTCACAGAGATCTGAAAGTTTCAGAGAGAGAAACAGACTGTGAAAAGACTAATGTGAAATGAAGACTACTTCTGCATGAAGGGGTACCAGCTTTAGGAAGACAGCAAAATATAAGAAAAGTCATTTTAAAATGTGGAAACATTTCATTATGTCTCAGAACAAGAGGAATAAAAGCTAGGTACATTTTTTCTCTGAACAAGTGTTGGAGCATTTGAAACGTATAATAGAAAAACCCAGTCAGTAATGTTCTTGTAATCACTTTATCAGCTGCTGCTGCACATTTCACAAAGAAAATTTGTCTACTATGGGAGATCTAAGTTTTAGGTTGTGACAGCAGTATCTATTTTATTTGCTTTCACTTGGCCTGTGCTTTTCTAACAAGAAGTAGCTGGCTGGGGAGAGCCTTCTGGAGATTGTCCTGAGCTGGGAATGCCTTGGTTGATTCCCAGAGCTGGAAGGTATGGAGAGGGGCAACAAGGAGTTTGGTGTTTGTAACTCACACAGGCTGCACATTGGTAGAGACCTATAGGTGTGAGAAGTTTATTTGATCTCAAGGTTGCATACTTTTTTCATAAGCCTATACTGCTTTGCACTCCTATTCCTGTTTCATCCTTGCTTCATGATTTTTCTTTGGGGTAGTCAGATTAAACAAGCATCATTTTTGCAGCTGCCCATATAAACTGTGTCCATTGGAGTCATTGTCAGCAGCAAGAGTTTCCCATAGTTACAGCATTTTTGTGCAAACTGTTAGCAATATCTGGGAAATGGACAGCATATGTTTCCAGAGCTACTTGTAAAAACAGTGGGAGTCTGAATATGAGATCATCCAAGCCCATTTGATTACTGACTCTTTCTTAGTCTTGAATACATCTTTCATGTATCTGTGGAAAGCTTAGAGAAGGATGTGATTCTGTCCAAACCAGCAGAAGTAAATGAATGAAAATACCCATGGGGGTGAAGTCCCATTGCAGTCCCAATTCAGTCATCCCCTTTCTCATGGTTTGCAGACAGTGTGCTTTTACTGTTCTGACTCACCACTTATGGGATGTTTCACTTCTGCTTTTCCAGAGTGTTAATGATAGGAAATGGAACATCTTTACGCTCCTTATGATACTTGAGTTCTGTTCATTACAAATCAGTTCCAGAAGAGATAGAAACCAATACCAGAATCAAAACTTTCGGGAAGAGGGAATGGCATAGCTCTCATTATTTCCTCTTCTGCTTTATACAGCTTTCTAGCTGCATAATGTGATCTGTTAAGAACTAGACAATAATATTTATATGTACACAAGTCTTCATACTGTAATTCATGTGATGCTATTTTTTTTTCTAGAAATAGTATTTTTTAAATAATGTTTGACTAGCCTTTGATAACTCAGCTGTATAGCCACATCCCCAAAATGTTGCATAAACAAAACCAGAACACTTAGTATGCCCCCTACACAGACTACCAGGTTTAACCTTTGACCGAGTGCTTAACTTTGTTAAGATCTTTCATCGAAATACATTCATAACCCTAGCACACACATTCAGATTCTGGGTAAGCATATGCTTTTAACTTTAATACTGATAAAGTTAATTTACAAGAAAGAAGGACAAGTTTAAAATACCTTTTTAAAAGCTTTAATATTCTGATCAAAATATTATATGGTGTTCTGTAGATTACCAGAAGCAGTGATGCTGTCTTGAATTTGACAGCTGTTTTAGCATATGTGACAAAGGAACAAGTTTTTCCTCCCCCTGAAGAGAGAAAAATGCAGAAGAAAAAGTATCAGTATTTGTCAGCCATCCTTGTAGTCTTTGAGAGGTTTTAGGAGAACCTTCCTAGTCTTTTCAGAAAATAAATACATGCTATTCATTTTAAACTATGCCATATAAGAACCATGAAACTCAAAGATATATATATATATATATATAAAATCAATATTCTACCAACATGTTTTCCCTAGTGAGGTGAAATTACTTGGCAAAGGTCCCTAATTTCTATTTTATAGTGTTCCCATCTTCACTCAACCTCTATGTAAGGAAGAAAATAATGAATCAAAGAAAGAAACTTCTGAAATTTACGCCAAAAGATAAATAGTACTTTCTTCCTCATGCCTCATCCTGTTTCAAATACTAATCAGTCAAATGGACTTGAAAAGAGAAGTGCATAATGAGCATCTTAATTTTTCCTGTGCTACTTTTTTAGGTACTTGCAGAGGGGGAAATAATAAGCGGAAAGGAAGGAACCAGAAGAGGGGAACTTTCTTTTTATTTTTTATTATTTTTTTTTTAAATTAATTTAAAGCTCTGCTAGAATAAGAGGAGAACACAGAACTTTATTTTTTTTCCTCTCTCCTCAGAGCCTTTTCCAATCTTGACTTCTGGCTTCTTTTTGTTTCTTTAAACATATAACTCTACAAAATAATTTTGTTTCTCATACCAGAAAACATGGAACTCACAGATGATGAAGTTATGGCAAACAATCTGTACTTTTAGAAACCTTTAAGGGAAAATAAAGTTAGTTGGTTTTGGTTTGAATCTTATCCAGGACTACTCAACATTTTATTAATATTAAGAAACTGATCAGTGGCTGAAGCAGAAAATTACAGTTTGAAATACGCTACCTCTTCACAGTTCTAGACCTTTGTCATTCACTGCCCTAAGTAAAACCCCTTTCCAAATCCATTAAAACAACCCCTTCATGCTGCTGCACACAATTCAGACATTTATTAGCGTGTCTCTATTTATTCAGCAGTGTCAATTATTTAACTGCAGCCAGTTCAGTACATTTATTTCACCTCTTGAATTTAAAGGCTTAAGATAATTTCTTTTCACACTGGAAAAAGACTCTGCTCCTTCCAGTATCTGATGTCTATTTCATCTAAGGCAGATAGATAGAGCCTGCGAGTAATATTTACTTTTAGCTGAATGCATTTAACTTAGCAGTTTTTCACAGTTAAATTCATCCCAGCTAGTTAATGAACATACCACTATAGATATTTTTTTTCCTCTAAAATTAAGTTAAATGAATATATGAAAAATGTTTTCATCAACTCTTGCTGCTAACTGATAAGATTATTCAATGGAATTTGAAAATTAGTTTTGGAGTGAGCACAGGCTCTGAAACAATATGAAAAAGACAGTACTTTATAGCAAATCATACTATCCAGCAAGATCTGAAATAAAAGGAGCTTAATAAACTAGAGAAACCTCTAAATAGTAGACTAATACTTTCTTCTAATAAAAAAAGTCAGTCTATATATGACAATCTCATGTCTACATGTGGACATTTCATATCCATAGTGTTTATTAAGCAAACATTGGTGTTTGCCATATTTTATAGAGTACAGCACAGCTCAATTAAATACTAAATTTACTGAATTATAGGTTATGTAAACAGCTTTTGGGGAAATATGCTTTTTGAGCAATGATAGGGATCTCTGGGATCCCAGGGTTGGATGTTGTCCCACAGGGCTATCTGTGACACCAACTCCTCACACCTGGCAAGCACTGCTTCTGTTGGAAAATGCTTGCTCAATTTCAGAAAGAAGGATTGTGAGGTGTCCAGATCTGTATAATCATTACACTGTTCTTTGAGTAATACCCTACTATTCAGCTAAAATAATTCTTTAGTATCATAGAATCACAGAACGTTAGGGGTTGGAAGGGACCTTGAAAGATCATCTAGTCCAATCCCCCTGCCAGAGCAAAATCAACTTGATTAGGTCACACAGGAACACATCCAGGAGGGTTTTGAATGTCTCCAGAGAAGGAGACTCCACAACCTCCCTGGGCATCCTGTTCCAGTGCTGTGTCACCTTCATCATGAAAAAGTTTATCCTTATGTTTACATAGAACCTCTTATGTTCCAGCTTGCACCTGTCACTCCTTGTTCTATCACTGGACATCAGTGAGAAGAGAGAAGTACAGCAAGACAAGCAAAGAAAAGTTATTCATAATCTACAGAGTAGTCTGATTTCAGCATCCATCAAAATAAACTTCATACCTGGAAACTAAAATCCAGTAAAACTATATCCACCACCTTCCTGTCATCCACTAAGCAAGAGACCTTATCATAGAAGCACATGCAACTCCTTAAACAGGACCTTCCCTTTGTTCCCAGAAGTGTTACATGGGAAGAAATTGCTGTGATGATTCATGTCATTCAAATGAGAAGCTACTCCTCATCTCTGTTTTCAAGCACTGCAGCCAGCTCCCTTTGGAAAGAAAAAAGGTGAAGAGTGCCTTGTGCATGGTATGGATGATATGGTGTTAGAGCTGTCAAGCTCCACCCAACAGCCTGCCATCAATAAAATTCTGCTTTTGTGGAGCTCTCTACTCCCAAATGCCACTAAGTAGATAAATGCATATAGGTGCCAGAATTGCATGCAGTCCTCATAGCACCTTCATTTTTTTGTTCGTTCCCTTTTTGTTCTGGACTAGAAGAAATTATAAAAACCAAAAGTCCCCTGAAACACAGGTCCTCATTTATGAGACAGCTTAACTATATAATTTACTTTTAAGTCTGATTTTTTAGTCAAATGAACTAGATCAAATTTATTTTTTTTCTAATACTTACTAATTTTATCTTATGAAACTTTTAGAGTAGGCATCCCTTGCAAAACTAATTTAATTATGGCATGTTCTTAGTTCTAATATATTTTTTTTTCAAGCCTAACCTATTTATTTGATGCAAAATAGTTTTGCTTACTTACTTTTACTTGACCATGTCTAGTACGTCATTAATTGTACACCATTGCTTTCTTGTTAGATCTCCTTGTGATAGTTTTGTCTTCCTGATTTTAGGTTAACCTCTCACATGCAAGATAACAGCTGAGCTGAGACTATCTCTGTGAAGCTGTCTGACCCTTCAGCTCTTTCATAAGTAGAATATTAGTGGGGTGGGAGAAGAGAAAGAGAAGCATTACTTTTTTTCTTCTTGTTGCTATTACATAAACCCATGTATTCAGATCAGCTTAACAGTGGTCCCTACGACTTGACACAGCAGATCAAATGCATGGCAGCACATCATTTGATCGGAAAGAGTGTCTTTTAGGGCAGAAGTTAAAAATACTGTCTGCAACTGGAAAAAGTAGCATTCAGACTTGTTTAGAGTTTAGCTTCAGAACTGAAATCAGAGTTTTTTAGGTTGTATTCTAAATTGCTCATGTAAATATAAATGTATTTGTAATGTACATTAAGCAACAACATTACACTGTTATTAGGAAAATACAACTAGGGTAGCTGCACTGCAATCTCCAGTAACCTGAGGAGAAACTAATTTCAAAACTGTTAGGTTCATTTTAGAGGCTTGCATCCCTCTGTGTGCTAATCTATTTCCAGTCCAGTTTTACAGACTTGCAGTTTGGCTCTTCTATAGCAACGCTGCATGCAGTACTTCTGGCTGAATTCAATGATACATTCGAGAATCAATTCTTTTGAAGCAAAAGGAAACTATCTTTAAATAGAAATTTTAATGTCCCATTTTGTACTACTATTTCAGATTTTAATGTTGCATTTTCCTTTACATAGCTAGAGAAGCTGCAGTTTTGAAATAAACATGGTTCCCCAAAGCTTTATGAATCCAACATTCTGTTGGTCAATGGTATACTTAGCTTCAGAGCTTAGAGGGAAGCACCTTTGTACATATGAAGTCCCAGAAAAAATAAAGAATGCTGTTTATTTATGAATAGATATTTACAATAATTTCAATATAATTTTGTTAGCATTTCATGGTCAAGTTAGCTAAAACAACTTTTTTTTTTACTTACAGTAAACATTTCTTGTTGCAAAAACTAACCTTGTAAAATGATCATTTTTTTGCTAGAATAAAAGAGGTACTGCAGAAGGAATGAGTAGTGGTGAAATACAGGTTGACTTCTTGATCCCTTGGGGAATCATGCTTGTGCTAGGTTTGCAATTTCTGAATTACTGTTTTCAAAGGCTGTTTAGCAGAAAACAGATAACAATAATGAAGTCCAGCACTTGAAGCATTACCAACTGTAGAAGACAGACAGCTCTCCCCTTCTACTCAATATGCTGAATTTAATGCCCATCTTAGTTGCTGCATGATAGTTATCATGTGAAGGGATAAGTTTGTTTTACTGTTCTTTCACAGAGAAGATCACAATGAAAATTTATGATTGTATCAACAGGCCTCTAAACTTTTTTGCCACTTTTGCTCAAATGCAAACTCAGACTCTAAAGTGAAGTCTGAAAAAGAAAACATATGCAAAGAGGTGTGTAATGTCTTTCTCCAGAAGCGGAAGTAAGTTTCTGAATGTCACTCAAATGATTTTAAATATCAAACTAAAATTAGTCAATAGCATCTGTTGGGGGGAAAAGAACACCTTTAATGAGAGATCATTTTTGATGTCTTGCCTTTGTATAAAACTCCCTTTAAAAAAAAAGTCAAACACTAGCTTCTGTCTACATATATGTAAATATCCAAACACCTGATGCCTCAGATTACTTGGAAGTCCTTAGGGATTAGCTTTGAAGGTTCCATATAGACAGATGTGATTAAACTGTAGCTTTTGTTCTCTAATTGCTACTTTTTTCACTTGCTCTGTGGTAAAATTACTCTGCATCCCTGTGCAGTTGAAAATAATTCTTGGTTTCCTCTGTGCAGAGAATCATTGGCAGGATCCTCATCTATTCCATTACTGGAATAAAGTACTTTTGTACTTGTACTTATGTCACTCCTGACAGATGCCTGTCGATCCTGATCTGAAAGACCTTTAGTGATGAAGGTTTAACACCCACTCTATCCCACTCTTCTGCTGTTCTTGGCAGTTGAAATCTTTCCTGAATATCTAATCAGAATCTCCTCTGCAGAAGTCCACTACTTCATGCTCTTTTTGGACAGTGGAAAAGCTACAAATTTTACTTGCTTTGACTTCAGTGAAGCTTTTGAAAGGAAAAAAAAAATTAGAGAAATATATGAAAGAAAATAAATTCAGCAGAAGAAGGTAAAAAGTAATTCTATGTAAGAATAATAAACAGCATTGGGTAGGATCAGTGGAAGTGGCTGTTCAGAAGAGTACAGAGGATGATGAGATGACTGTGGCTCAACAATGTCAGGATATTCTAAAAAGATATACACATCACTCTGGGAAGTGTAAACAAACATATTAAGTAACTTCTGTGTAGTACAAGGTAAGGTAAGGCTGGACAGAAGACATGGTGGTCTAATGGTTAGGGTTCAGTGCTCTCACTGCCACGGCCTGGGTTTGATTCCCCGTCAGGGAAGATTCTTTGTGACTTGGTCTAGGTAATCCTGCTCTGGCAGGGGGGTTGGACTAGATGATCTTCTAGGTCTCTTCCAACCTAACATTCTGTGATTCTGTGGACTACTGCATCCTATTAGGAAAGCTTCATTTTCATAAAAGATGTAAAGCAATTAATAGAACTCAGATAATAAAAATGGAAAGAAGCTAAGCTGTAGAATATATGGTCTGAAAAGATTAAACAAGCTGGGACTTGAGAAGAATGGTTTAGTTTGGATGGAATCTTACGGATCAAGTTCCAACTCCCCTCCCATAGTTAGGGACACCTTCTACTAGACTAGGTTGATCAAAGTCCCATCCAACCTGGTCCTGAATACTTCCAAGAAAGGGTTATCCACAGCTTTTCTAGACTGTGTCTCACCATCCTCACAGTGAAAAATATATTCCTAATGAGTCTACCCTCTTTTAGTTTGAAGTTGGTATATCTCATCCTATCACTATACAACCTGATAAAGTGTGCATCCATTTTTCCTGTAGGACCACTCTAAATACTGGGAGGCTGCTGTAATGCCTTTCTGGAGCCTACTCTCCTGCAAGCTAAACAATCTCAGTTCTCTTAACCTGCACTCACAGATGCAGTACTTAAGTGCTGCATCTGGGGAAGAACAACTCTGTAGGCTGGGGGCTGATGTTAATCTGTTGAAGAGCAACTCTGATCTAGAGGTCCTGGTGGACAAGAGGATGCCATGAGCCAACAATGGCATCCTGGGATGTATTAATAAGAGTGTGGTCAGCAGGTAGAGTGAGGTTCTCCTCCCCCTCTACTCTGCACTGGTGAGGCCCCACCTGGAATACTGTGTCCACTTTTGGGTACCCCAGTTCAAGAAAGACAGAGAACTACTGGAGAGAGTCCAGTGCAGGGCCGCCAAGATGAATGGAGCATCTCCCTTATGAGGAGAGGCTGAAAGAACTGGGGCTCTTTGGAGGAGACTGATGGGGGACCTCATCAATGTCTGTAAATATGTTAAGGGTGAGTGTAAGGAGGATGGAGTCAGACTCTTCTCAATGTCATCCAGTGTTAGGACAAGAGGCAATGGGAGTAAGTTGGAGCACAAGAGGTTTAGGGTAAACACAAGGAAGAACTTTTTCACAGTGAGAGTGACAGAGCTCTGTAACAGGTTGCCCGTGGAGTTTGTGGAGTCTCCATCTCTGGAGACATTAAAGACCCACCTGGATGTGTTCCTGTTTGACTTGGTCTAGGTGATCCTGCTCTGGCAGGGGGTTTGAACTAGATAATATTTCTAGGTCCCTTCCAACCCTTACCATTCTATGATCTTATGACCTGTTCCAGCCCCCTTATCATCTTCACAGCCCTCCTCTGGACCCACTCAAGCAGGTCCATATATTTCTTACAGTGGGTGATCCAAAGCTGAACACAATACTCCAGGAAGGGGCTCATGAGAGTGGAGTCCAGGCAGAGAATCACCTCCCTTTACCTGCTGGTCATGCTTCTTTTGGTGCAGTGAAGGATAAGATTGCCTTTCTGAGGAAAGTTTAAGAGGAAGATGACAGCTTTCATCAAGCAGCTGAAACAGTTAACAAAGACAAAATATATGATCATTTGTAGACTTTTCAATTGTCCTCTTAGTTTTTTCTATCATATTTTGTATAAGGGTTTTCCAGGAGTAGATCACTTATCAGGAGTGTCAAGATAGTGATGTTAACTTGTCATCATTGATATGTTCATTGATTTACTTTAAGAGTATCCTTACTGTGGGCAAGACTTGGGAGAGTCCATCTTCATTTGGGTGAGTCCATCTTCACTTGGGCATTCACAATCTTGGTTGCCTTGTCCCCCAGGAATTTCCTGTGATCCCTCCTGAATTCTGAAACCATGATTCTTAAGTAAGTTGTTAGGGGGGCTTGACTAGATGACCTTTAAAGGTCACTTCCAACCCAAAACATTCTACGTATAAGTTTCTATGATCAGTGGTGGTGGGTTGTTGACTGTCTCATACTGACAAGAATTATTACATTATCTGTTGATTTACATGCATAGTTTCTTGCTTCTGTAAACTGTGGCCCTGGCCTCTCTAGTGTGAACAGTTTTTCATAACACTTAAGACCCCATAGACCCACAGAGGCAAAGCTTTATCAGCTTCAACACAGACAAGCAAAGTGTATGGGCATTCTTATTCCATTACTTTGAAAATCAGAGTGTCCAAAATATATGTTGATCATTGCAACACCAGAAGTAACTATACAAGTATATGAAGATAAAATAAAATAAATTTGTTTGGAATTAATACAGATACATTTTTTTACACTTTCTACAATGTCAAATTGTGATGTGATTTTGTGTCACCTGCATTGAATGCTCTCAGTAAGATGGCTTATATGTGGGACCTGGGATATGATATTCTTTCATTCTTTGTGGATGGAATGTTGTAGGAGAAAAGGCCCTTTATATCAGTAAGAAGTGTAATTTTATAGTCAGTGTTTCTTAATTAGTTACATTTACTTTTTTTTATATTGTTTCTAGAGCAGCTACAACTGAAATAAGGGGGGAAAAATTTGTAGAAGAAACACCTTAAAGATGTAGTAAGATTAATCTCAGCAATTAATTAAAGATGGCTAACTAAAGTTTTTGCTAATTGAAGATAAACATTACAATGTTTATGTCCATGTTGGCCCTTCTTCATGCTAAAGCAATGATACAATTCTCAACAACTAAGGTTTGTCTCCTTTATATAATTCCCAGGTGAGCAAGCTGATGAATGAGGAAAAGCATCAGATATTTGAAAAAAATCTTAGAAAATAGAATCTGAAGGGGTCTTGTGAGATCATACTCTTCGTCCCCTATTAAATATGTGCATATTTAATATCATTGCTGTGAGAAATCCTGGCAAATTAAGTGGAGTAGACTATGTGAGCGAATAAAATGATATGTGTCTGTAGGTCTGAGAGCATTTTTTGTTTGATTATTAAGCTGCAATTTTGGGTTTTTTTTTTTCAGAAGTACACTTGTTGATTAAGGAACTCTGAAATGGTCAATCATCTAAAAGCAGTAAGTTCCATATATTTACCAGGAAAAAAAATGATACTACAAACAAACAAACAAAAACAAACAAAAAACACACTAAAAAACCACCTTTCAAATAGTATTGTTGTGCATTTAAATTGTAAGTATTAATACAACTAAATATATAATGTAAGAGCACTAGATGATGTCACTCTTGGGCTTTTTTGTTCCATCAGAGCCTTAAAGTTTTAGTCAACTCATACAAATTTGTTCATACTATGTTTAATTCTGAAAGGAGTAAATAATATTGCTTCTGAAAGAGAAGTGCAACTTTTCTAAAAGCATTATTTTAGGCATAAACAAAGCAATACTTATTAAACAGCATTTATAAGCTCAGCATATTCTAGATAATTTGCAGCTTCAGAATGAATGTTACCTCGAACACAGAAAATATCTTTGAGAAATTGCACTTGGGAAAGGTATTGTAATAAACAACATGATATTCAATTAGAGTGTCCCCTCTCCAGGAAATATGTCCACTTTGAATGAACCTGAAAGTGGAAAAGAGCATCATGATGACACTGTATTGAGATTCTAGAAGCTGCAATCATAGTTTTGACAAAAAAATGGTCAAGGAAGAATAAGGCAATTGTCACATTTGACATATGACTGACTTTCACCACACAATGTGATAATGCATGTATTAAAACAAATTAAGAGCAGTGTGCTTTTTAGGGCAAGATTCATCTGCCTGAAAGTTTGTAAGTATTTTCCAACTGCTCAACTGGATAATAACACCCACAGGTTTATTGTTGGACCTAGTTCTTATGGCAAAAGTCAGCTCTAAAACAAGTGA
The DNA here is from genome assembly GCA_024611195.1 of Ceyx melanurus. Taxonomy (NCBI): domain Eukaryota; kingdom Metazoa; phylum Chordata; class Aves; order Coraciiformes; family Alcedinidae; genus Ceyx; species Ceyx melanurus. Next base: position 15,574 of record JANHGL010017568.1, on the reverse strand, counting down.
GAATTGCCATCATAGATTCCTTTGATGTTATGCTTTCATTTAACAGGTCTAGATTTGAACTATCATTAAAATGTCTCTGTGTAAAATGTTATATATTTTTAGAATGCTTTCAGTTATAGATATGACATTTGCCTTACTCAAATGCTTGAAATAGAGAAGATAGTTCATATCTACATTTTGTATTCTATGGCAAATTTCATATCAGAGCTAGACTATTAATTCCTCACTTATTCTAGTTAACAATAATCTGTAAAAGCAAACCTACTAAAAGCAGTAATAATTTTTGTGAAATTTTATTAAGGGTATTGCAAACCATGTGTCAATCCGTTGAAAGAAAATGTAGTACTGGATCTTCAGTACTACCTAGTTTGTCTTAACCTTTGTCAAAACATCTGACAAATGATCACTCAAAATAAACTTAACTAATCTTTCTAAAACCCACAAATTCTAGGTTATCTGGTGACAGTGACCATAACAGGAACAATTTGCTTCCTATTTTGAATAACAGGAGTGTGCACAGAAACAGCAGGTGGATTTAGGTCAGGATTTCCAGGATTTGGAAGCTGTATAAATTTTTTCCTCCTTCCAAACAGCATTAAACCATTCAACAGTCCTTTCATTTCAACACTGAAATTTTGGCACTTTTTGTCCAATGAGGATATATTCTCTCTCTTCTGTCCATCAACTGATCCTTAACCAATCCAACCAACTGAATTCTTAAATTCTCTTTGACAGCTTACACTACATGATCAGTTGTTCTTCCAGCCTGCTTTGCATGTGGGTACAAACGTGGCTTGTTGCATATCCCCAGATACTGAGCTCTCTACATACATATATTAGTGGTAAATACACAAGAGTTAAATCAAAAATAGTCAAACAAGACACAAAATTTACTAATGAGAAGAAAAAACCCTAACCCATGCAGGAAAAGTTTCACTCATTTCTAGTGTTGCTAAAAGTGTCTAGAGACAATTTAGAAGTCCTTAGTCATACAGCTTGCATAAATTAACAAATCTGTGAAACTGAACTAAAAGATGGCTCAAAAATCCATATTATTTATATCCCACTTAAGCAACATTATGAGAAATTAGCTTTTAAAGCATTTCATAGGCTTGAATCACTGCGGTCATGAATAGAAGTCATGAACTACAGTCACGGCCATTTAAATATGAGATACATTATTTTGCTTTCCCTGTATCCAAATGAATAAGACTTTCTTATTGTGATAAAATACATCATTATGTTACAATGCTGCCATGTATATTATTTAGGATGTAGTTAGATATAGTAGAGAAAAGTTTCCCAGGAAGGAGGTGAATGAAGAAGCACATACGAATGTATAAGAAGAAAATGCTACATTTATGCTATGGTCATATTGTAAACAGCTGGAATTCAGAAATTAAAAAATATGACAGGTGGTAGCAGGAGATGGTTATCTCTGAGTTGTCTCTTTACAGTGAGATGATACGTCTGATACTACTAATGCCTTTAATGGCATTAAGGCATGTTGTGTCTGCAAGAAATTAAGAAGTTTGTCTAGACAGTTTAATTTGGTGAAAGAAACAAAGTCTTTAAAAAAATTTACTATATTTACTATTTTATGAGGATGTCTTCTCTAATGTTCTTAGGTCTTGATAGAGTACCTTGCTTCTTTGATCTTTTTTTTTTTTTCCCCCATTCCATATATTACCGTAGCATGCAATATTGTAGTTAGGAAAGCCAAGGCTCAGCTGCAGTTGAAACTAATAATGAATGGAAAGAATGACAATGAGAAATTTTGTATGTGCACCAATATACAAAGGACATACAAAGGACCAAAGTACCCAATGTCTTTTTATTGCCTTAGTTTTCACTGGCGAGATCTGCCACCTGGCTTCTCAGGTCACTGAGCCTACTGGCAGAGTCTCTGGGACCCATTGTACAAGAAGACAATTAGGAAGCAATCAGACCTATGTGGTGTACAGAAACCCATGGCATCAGATGGGCTTTACTTGAGATTGCTGAAGGAGGTGGCCATAGTCATTGTAGGGCCATGCTTTATCACCCTTGGAAGGTCATAGAAACTGAGTTCCTAATGAGTAGAAAAAGACAAATATTACACATCTTCAGGAGGACGAAGAATGCAAACACAGGTAACAACAGACCTGTCAGCCTAACTTCTGTCCCCAGATTATGCAGCAAAACATCCTGGAAGCCCTATCCAAACATATGTATGACAAGAAGGTGATGGAAAAACCCAGCATAGATTCACTAAGGGGAAATCTTGCCTGCCTACAATGCCAGACTCTGTGGGAAGGGGACAGCAGTACATGATATACACTGACTTTGGCAAAACATTTGACAGTCTCAACATAGTATGCTTGTAGTCAATTTGATAAGTGGACTGTAAGATGAGTGAAAAATTAACTACATCTACAGACTCAAAAGGGTTGTGATCAGCAGCACAAAGTCCAAATGGTAGTCATTATTACTGGCATCCTTTAAAGGCTGATATGGGGGTAATATTTTTAATATCTCTGTTAATAATTTGGCAGGACAGAAAACACCTTCATTAAGTTGATGGATGACACCAAACTGGAGATGGAGACCAAAACACAAGAATGGCCAACAACATGTCAGATTGTGTTATCAGAAGCATAGCCATCAAGTGAAGGAATGTGATACACCCCTTTGGGCTATTCATATCTGAATTGATGAGCCTGCTTGTGGGCTTCCTAGTACAAGAAAGACATTACCATCCTGGTTCAAGCCCAATAGAGGGTCATCAAAATGCTTAGGGGACTGCAGTACATGGTATACAAGGAGAGGCTGAGACAACAGGATTTGTTTACCCTTAAGAGAAAAGAAGGCTGAGAAGACATTATTTTGAACTAATAAGAGCATGTAGAGAAAGCAGAACCAGATTATTTTCTGAGATAGATGGAGATGGGACAGTTAGCAACAGCACAAATTGCATCTGAATGTTGCAGTGAGTCCAGTGGAGCTAGTAAGGGTCTGGAGCACATAAAGTATTAGGAGAGACTGAGAGAATTGGGTTTGTTTAGTCTTAAGATGAGAAGTCAAGAGGATTTCTTAACGCATTTATAAAGTTTTTAGCAGTGTGACATAGAGAAAGCAGAGCTAGGCTCCTCTCAGAGGTGCAGAGCGTATTGCACAAGGGGCAATGGACCAAAGTTGGAACACAGAAAATTCTGATTAAATGCAAGGGAAACAGTTTTATTTCAAGTCTGTTGAGCACAGGCCCAGACATGTTGTGGGATGTCTACTCATTCACCTGGACAAGGTATGGGGCAGCATGATCTGGTTGAGCCTGTTTGCAGCAGGAACCTGTTTGGATTAGATGAACATCAGAAGCTGCCTCTAACCTAGATTTATAGATTCTGTGGTTTTTTTCATAGTTTTATTGAAAGTCTGTATGTATCCTATATTTTTAATTCAGTGGAAAAAGACTGACTGTATTAATTTATTTGAACTGTCTCATTTTATAAAAGAGAACATTTAGAAGACAGTATAAACATTTTCTAGACAATAAAAACATTTAGAATGCAGAATTATACATTTTACCAAATTTTGTTTGATTTAATGTAAATATGTCTAATATTTGCTATCAATGTGCTACAGAATACTCGTTTTGTTATGCTGCACCACAGAAATAGTCCCTCAGTGAATTAATGGTAATTGTTCTTTTCATAATACACCCATAGAGCATGTCTTTATATATTACAGCTGTATATGCACCAGTCATGGGCAGGAGAATTCTGGTCTGAGGCTGTGTGGTCCTTCTGTTAAGTCTTATTCAGGTCTTTAAGGGATGGAGAAGTCAATAAAGCAGATATATTTATTAAATACACACACACACATATATAATTTATGCAGTCTGGAATCAAGTCTGCCAAGCAGTCTTCTAGACAATTCCTCTTCCTTAAACACAGTTATATCAAAGACTAAAAGCAATTCTGCCTCTACCGACACCTTTGCATACTTCACAGATGTTTTCCCAAGACTACCATGTGCTCAGGTGGTAGGGTAAGGCTTTGGAAGGTTGTGTGTAACAGCACCACCTGGTGAAATATTTTTAAAGCATACAGAAGGCAGTACTAGCAGATAGGCTGGTAGCCTTGTGAAAAAGAAGACAACGTTGAACCAAGCTTTTCCCAAAATAATTTATCCAATTTATTGCATGTTTCAGATGCGCTTTGAAGATCTCAAGTATTAAACCTAGTCATTTAGTATGAAACTTGCAATTATCTGAATTTTATGGTCACACCATTGAAGCAGTCATCAGTACTGGAAGAGAAGTCTCAAGAGGTCAATTAGCTCATCCCATGACCCAAAACAGGGTCATATACATCCTGCTAGCTGCTCTCTAACTCATTCCATTGATGTAAGAAACTCTTTAGGCAAAAATTTCTACAGACTCACTAAAATATTCCCTGTTAAATCTACAAGCTATCACTTCTCTCCTGTTTATCATACAAACCAGTTGTTCCCTTCTTTTTCAGAGGTTTTTCTTCCTCTTTCTCCCAACTTCCCTGAGTGTTTTCCAGTCTTTTCATTACTCATTCTAATTTTTCTGCTATAGATTAACTTTATTCTGGTCTAGCTTCTCCTTGAATAGCAGTGCCAGATAGAACGTAGTGCTCTAGATGCTGCCTTAACTTACCAGTGACAAGTAGAGCAGCAGAATCACTCAGTATGAATTAGAGGCTATATTTCTGCTTATAAACTCCAACTGGACAGGTAGCTTTTTGAGAGAACATATGACTACTGTTTTGCAACAACCTTCAGATCTCTTTTTGCAGGTCTGTAACAGACCAGATGGTTTTTGTTTTCTTTACAAAGTGTATTTCTCCTGCCTACAGGTATCACACAATCACAGAATGTTAGGGGTTGGAAGGGACCTAGAAGATCATCTAGTCCAACCCCCCTGCCAGAGCAGGATCACCTA
>JANHGL010017567.1:0-92394 GCA_024611195.1 Ceyx melanurus | reverse complement strand
ATCCAAGTGTTCCATCTCTTTTCCACCCCAATGTTCCAAAATTATTGTGTACATCTCAAGTCCTTGGTGTTAGAAATTCATGAAAGAACAACAATGGGAATCTTATTGTTTTACTGGACTCTAAGAAATCAGCTTTTGGGAAGACCTTTCTGATTGCTTTTCATTGCAAATGAGCATGAACAAAGATAAAGCTCCAGATTAATGCCCCCCCCAGTGCAGGGGGAGCTGGGATTATGCAATCTCTGTGACACAGCTGGACAATTGAGTTGCAGGTCCAGGGAACTGCTATTGACTGGTGTCAGTTGGGCCAGCATGGCAGGCTGTTAGTTGCCAGGTGATTAGCAGTGTGAACCAGTTTTCAGATATCATTTCTGCTGGGACTGCTGCCCCTGAGCTTAAAGCAAATGATCAGAAAGGTTTATTTGACAGGTAAAGCTACTGAAGCAGGTTATTTGTTTGATCTGCTAAGTGAAAGCTGCAAACCAAGCAGTTAATATTTCATCTTTTGTTAACAGCTTGCAATCTTCTGGGTTCAGATTATTTTCAAATGTAAGAATAATTTAAAAAGTTAAACAAAAAACCCAGCAGTGTGTGGTGCACTGCCAGAGGAAGGGCTGCTCTGTGTCAAAGCAAAGATCCCTGATGCTGGCTGCTAACAAGTACACAGGAGAATTTCAGAGCAGAGTTTGTCTGTGTGTTCCCAGCTTCAGACAATCAGCAGTTTGGTGACTTTCTAACCCAGAGGTTTCAGTGTGGCTTTTATGTTTCATACCCATGATGAACCCATATTCCATTTTTTTTCTGGTTGCTTTTTGAGCACTGTTTGCTTCTAACCCCTGCAACGTCCAGCAGCAGTGAGTTTCGTAGTCTTCTGTTGCATTAAACAGCATCTTGGGAAGCATTGTGGTTTGTACCTGGTAACTGCTTTGTATTGTGCCCTCCAGTTGTTTTCTAGAAAGGAGTAGTTCCAACTCATTCCTTACTCACCACCTCCATACCACTTATTTTATTACCCCTCCTTCCCTGCCCTGATTCCATAATTACCTCTTTATCTGAAAAAGTTATGTCTTTGGCTTGATTAGAAGCCATCTCAGACCCCTTCCTCATCCAAGCTGCCTGTCCCAGTGTGGTTCTGTTACAACCTTTGCAAGAGATCTGCAGAGTGGTGAAGGAAGGGGCAGCAGTATGGGTTTGTAGTGGCAATACTGGGTTCGTGGTCTTATTCACTGGTTTTCATAATCTTTATTTGTGCTGTTACTGAACACTGACCTATTTTCAAAGAACTATTTGGACAGTCACCAAGTTCCCTTTTCTGAGTGGAAAAAGGCAGAATTATGTCCTTCAGCTTCTCTGCAGGTAACTCTGGTGCAAAATTTGGCTTGTCTGTTCTAGGCCTATCATCATCAGTGCTCCTTGTAAACCATCATCATCTCCGACCCCACCGGCTCTCGGGAAGGTGTCCTATTTCTGAAACACTTGAAAAAGAGCTGTAATTAAATTTTTATGCTGTTAGGAAGTTGCTTAGGACAGTTGTTTTTTTGGTCTGCCCTTCTATGATTCTGTATTTAACTTGCCAGAAGTTAACAATCTTTTTTTTTTCTTTTTCCTCCTCTGAACATGATATTCACATCATGAGAGAGAATCTTTTTCCACTTTTTGTCCCTGCTACCAGTAATTGCCTTAATCTGTGGTTCAACCTCAAACAACAAATTGATTTTCTTGGTCCTTTTAATGTATTTTGAATTGATGCTATAAGTGTCCTGATGTTTTCATACAGTATGTGCACATGGTCTCCTGGAAGTATTTCTACCTTTCAGGCTACTTCTTTTAACTGCTGCACTGATTTTGATGTGGCTCTGCTTTTCCAAATCCAACTTGTTGCTTAGATTTCTGTGGGCTTCTTCTGGAGGCTTATGAAGAGTAGCCATCCATGTGTGTTGCTGGGGACTGGCTGCTGTTCTATTACAGGTTTATAACCAGTAACAGTGTCTAAAAATAGTGTTTTCATCACCCTGTCAAGATAGTTCCCCAGTCTGGGGGGGCTAACTGTACTTTCAAGTCATTCCTGTTCTCTGTCTCAGTCTCCTGGAGCCCTGTGGACAGTGTCACAACCTGATTGGTTTCAACCCAATCTTAATCCCTGCTGCTTTGTCACACCGTTCCTCTACTGGCCTTGTGTGGACCACAGTGGATGCAGCCTGGATGCAGCACTCCTTGGCACAGCACTTGTTGTCTCTGCAGATGAGGAGTTGCCTGACAGTGTCAGCAAGCTGTCCTTCAGTGTAGGAAACTCCGTTGTGCTGTTGTGTAAACCAAGAGTTTACCCTGAGTACTGTGTGCAGGTTTGACCCCCTCATTTCCAAAAGGATAGAGCAGAACTGGCAGTGGTCCCACACAGGTGGCTAGGTCAGCAGCGTGGACGTGTTTGATACTGGGCATGGCTGATTAGCAAATACTCATTAACTGGGAAGAGAGATTAACTTTGGGGATATCAAGTGTTAGGGCTGGGCTGGCCACTGGATGAGCAATGGGTGCTCTATATTAACCTCCCTCCCTTTCCCAAAGGGGAAGAGAAAGGGAATCGGAGAGAGACTTAGAGATTGGAAAAGGAAACTGAAGCAGCTTTAATGAAAATAATAATGATTATAAAGTATGTGCAAAACCAACATCAAGCACAACACCCCCGATGGCAGTTATGCACTGTCACCACTGATGCTGTGGAGCAGGCACTGGGGAAGTCCCAGACTGGACTCTGTGCCAGATGGGCACCAGATTCAGGGTCTGAATTCTGGAACTGGATTCAGGAACTTATGGCTGGGATCAAAGGCAGAGCAGAGTCTCCTTCGGATGCTGGTGATTGAAGAAGAGGCTTCATCCTTCTGATCCCTCAGCTTTATACTGCTTAGGATGTAGATGGAATGGAATCCCTCATAGGGCAGTTTAGGGTCACCTGTCCTGTCCACTCCTTGCTGTAGGTGTGACCTTTTGCTTACAGCATCCCACCATGGTACACAAGGCTTGTCAGTGACCTTGGTCACTATAGAAGCAAGTATGAGCAAGAGCCTTTCTGCACACACCAGTTCTTGGTAGTAACTCTAAACATTGAGTGTTATCACTGCTTGAAGCAGCCCCTGTCTGTGAAAACATGCTGTTAACTTCAGACAGTGCAGTTACTCAGAGACTGAGCTGGAAAGTAAAATCTCTGAGTAGAATTGGTTCTGTTCCAGTCAAACCAGGACAGGGGATCATCAGGTACACAGACCTTCGTGAGTAGTCATGGGGAGGTGGGCAGTGAATGCTTGTTCACTGCCTCTACAAGGCAGGGGGGCATCAAGGGAAGCTTCATGAGGACCAGGAGGAGCCAGACCTTCCTGCAGCGGGTGACAGATCTGCAGAGATCTCTGCTGAAAGGTGTGTTGGGTACAAAAAGTGGATCTGGATTCATTGTAAGGCTGGTTAAGCACCTGGAAGAAAACAGCCTCCAAAAAATCCTTAGAAATGGAGCTGGTGGAGGAGGGAAGGCTGCTGAGGAGCAGGGCCATGTGGGTATCCTGCTCCTGCTCTTTCATCAGCACCTTCTCCGTGCTGTGGTGCTGAGAGCAGGCTGCCCAGGGAGAGACAGCAGCCTTGCAGGGAAGAGAGGCTCCTGGTGCTTTCTCATCTTGTGCTGAAGCTTTTACTGTAGGTTTTGATTTACATCTCTGATCTCCACCAGACCTTCACCTAATTGAGTGGATTGACCCTGGCTCTTCCATGGCAGGCAATTAATCAGAGGCTGAGGAGGCAGCTCTGTGGCTGGCACCTTGCAGAAGGGCTGGGAATCACTACATCCACAAACCAGTTTTGTGCTCAGAGATTTATCACCAGTTAATTCTATTGAATTCTGTGGATTTACTGTAAGCTTTAATTATGATAAGCTCTGAAATGTAATAAAAATTACTTAGCTACTAGAAGTGGGAATTTAATAACCAAGTTCTGCAGATGCTTTAACTAATTACACTCAGTAGTTCCACCATACTATTAAAATTTAGCTGAAATCTGTCATCTCTCCCTGAAATGAAATACCTTGAAAACTATCTGGCTGAACAATAGAGTCTAAACTTATTCTTTAGGGTTTAAAAGTAGCTTTAATCAAGGGTCTTAATTTTCACCTGGATAGCTTCCTGAGCTGACATTTTACCCTGCTGCCACCTAGAACTTGACTCAGGTTCTCATTTATCCAGCCTCTGTGTTTAATAACCACTCAGTGACATTAACTGCCATCTATTAGGAGCTCTGAATTGAAGAGGCACAGTGAAATAAGATAAAATTAAACAAAGCAGAATAAATGTGTGCAAACAGTCTTCCTGCACAGCCAAAGTCATTTCCATGGGGGTGCTGCATGCCAGGGCTGCAGTGAGGGGCAGCAAAGGGAGCTGCTTGGAGCCTGTGGCCCTGTCCTGAGGGGAGCAGCCAGTGCTGACATCCTCCTCCAGAATGACATCAGAGGTGATTTTTGTAATTTTATTTATTTGTTGTGTTTTTTGTTTTTTTTTTTTCCAGCCAGGCCTATGTCCAAGCTCCTGGATGTTCCTCTGAACACCCTTCTGACTTCATTTTCCTGCAGGAAGGAGGTAAGTGGACTGTACTTGATTTTGTTGATGGTGACAAATGTTCAGAACTCTGATTTACCTGCATTAATACACTTAATGAAATAAACACAATTACCATGGGCAAGTATGTAGGCTATCTCTTAATGTACCATAACTTTTGGGTTTTTTTTGTTCATCTTCTCACCACCCTGAACACTGGAGGTCTCCTGACTTTTTTCCATTGCCTCCCCCAGCTGATGGATGAGTAGCTTCCAGACACTCTCAGCTCTCAGTGGTGCTTGTATTGTAGAAGCTCTCTGCCTCTCTTGGCTTTCTCTTTGTGACCTTTGTCACTTCAGTGATGTAAAGCATGCTGCTTATCACTGAAAGCACAATCTTTTTTTCCTTCCAGTTAAATCCCAGGCTGGACAGCCTTTGCAACTGTGCCTTTACTGATGGCAAATCTTCCCTGGATGTTTTGCTGGCACTGTTGGTCTCATGGCTTTCTTTTCCCTGTTAGATTGTCTTTTTGTTGCTAATAGATAAACTATATTCACGTGGAGGTGCACAGCCTCTGGAAGCAGAGCTGATCTGTTTAAACTGTGGATTCCTTGCACATTCTGAGGCATGGGAATTTCCCAGTATGTTTGAGTTTCTCTTCAGAGTTACTGAAAGTTTTTGAGGAACTTTGATATCTGTTATTCATTTTCTTTTCCCTTTCTCTGGCTGCATCCAGATGAATTTGATTTCAGAGCATGGCTGGAGCTGGGCTGGGTTGGTGTCTGTCTTCCTTTCTCCTGCTTTGGCAGGCTGCTCCAGGCAGATCCCTGCCTGTCATTCACATGTTCTGGCCATGGGCAGATGATGGTGCTTGTCCATGTTAGGTACTGTGAAGGTTTTGTGATAACATTCCTGGTGTTTTGGGCTCCTTATTGCCTGCCTGCATTTGCTTATCAATCTCCAAATGATTTTCTGGTGGATCACCAGCAGCTGGGCCCTTTACTTCAGTCTGATTCTGCTGTTTGTCAGTGTCACTGGGATTAGACTGTAGTGTTTGTACATGACAAGTGCTTGAATTAGCTAAAGCCACTCTGACATCTTTCTCTTGGCAGTGTTCTCAGTCAGTGCTCATGTTGCATGTTTGCTGGATTTTGTTTGTTTTTTGGTGGTGTTGATGGTTTTGGGGGGGAGGGTTTGGCTTTCTGTTTTGTTTTTTTTGTGTGTTTTTGTGTGTGTTTTTGTTTGGGTGTGGTTGGTTGGTTTGTTTGTTTGTTTTGCTTGTTTGGGGTTTGTTTTTTTTCTTCATTTGTTTGTTTTGTTTTCTACTTCCTGCAGTATTTGGTTGTCTCCCTCATCCCTGTCAAGATAGCTGTTGGGGTCTGTATTTGCATCTCCTATCACTTCCCATGCTAGAGTGGTTGCTATTGCTTGTCTTCCAGGTCTGGTTTGTAATCTGTTCATCTACATTACCTCAACCTCTGTGCTGACTTGGTATTTATTCTCTTGTTTTGTTCCTTCCCTGGACACAGTTGTTGCCTGCAGCTCTCTGCTTGCATTTTGGAGATTTACATCTGCTCTTGCTTGCAAACTGCACTTGTGACACCCACAAGCTCTCTGTTTTCTTTGACATTTCCAAAGTATTAAGTGGACCTGGTTGCAAGGTGAAGAACAGTGATCATCTGTTTCTAGGTTTCTGATCAAAACCTGCCATTCTGGGGGGAATTCAAACCTCCCCTAGTCTCATCTGCAATTGTAATGGTTTTGGTTGTATTCCTGGAAACACTCAGTGCTGGAAAATTACTTAAAAAAAGTCAAAACACAACACCCACCTTTAATTACAACAAGAAAATCCTTGCTGTTTATTTTAAGGTCTCTATTTAGACTCAGACCACCCTTGTATACATAGACTTTTTTTCTGTGGAAATCAGCCTCATGTGGAGCTTGAGTTGGCCTGTCTGCTTACTATGCTTCTGGGATGGATTTGCCTGACAGCTTCTCTCTGCTGAGCATCCCACTAGACTGAGTGCTGCTCCAGGCTTTCCTTCCTTACACCTTCACTATGACAGCAGAAGAAATGTGCCTTGCAAAAGAAACTAGAGATCCTGGGATCCCTCTGAAACTTCTGCAAATTTCTGTGACACTTCTGAATACTATTAAATCACTGGGTAACTTTTTCACTGGAATAAGTGAGCCCTGGAGCCCAAGCTTGGGGCAGAGGTCAGGATTTGATCTGAAAATCCAACCATCTGTGCAGTGTGTGGGTACCCAGGACAGTAGGGCCATGGAGCAGCACACACTGGCTTAGCCACAGGCAAACTGATTGAATTACTGCTGACACCATCATCTAAACAGCTACAGTTTCTCTCTTTGCATACTTGGGCCAGCCAGGTTGGAGTTCTCCACTTCAGGCTTAGTGGGCAGGTGGATTTTGTTGATGTTTTGGAGCTGACCTTTTTGTTGGAGGGCTTGTGGTTTCACATTGGTTAGTTTTCAGGTGAACAAGGCCATGCATTTGGTCTGTGCAACTTCCCAGACATTTCTCTGAGGAAATGCTGTGGAGTCCAGACAAGTTTTGATTGAAATGCTGCTTGTGCCACAGCAGTTTCCTCCTCCTGAGTTTGGGAGATTGGCATCTCTACCTGCTAGCAAACAGCAGATGAATGTGACTTAGGCAGAAATGTGTATGTATTTCTGACTTCATGCTTACCTAGCCCAGGCATTTTCCATCCAGCATGGTCTGCTGCTGTACCCTGCTAGCCCCAGGGTGTGGAGTACTGAGTGAGTTCAGTGAGCTGTGCCAGAGATGCTTCACTTGGATATTCACTTGTGTATTCAAACCTTGGTAAGGGGAATGAGAAGTGCACTGACCTGAGTTTCTTTCATAAGGTTCTCCAGTTTTAGGATTCTCAACTCACAGTCACAACTCTGTTGTACACATTTCTCTCTCTTGTTTTCTGTTTCTTTTGAGTAAGGCTTGGAGCAGAGAAGGAAGAGTAATTTTTTTACTTTGAGCCCAGAAAGTTGGAGATGTGTTTTGGTTTTACAAGTCTAGAAAATGTTGAGGAAGGCTTAATGTAGTGAACAAAGTGAATGCTAAGTTATTGCTGCTTGTGTGCCATTTTATTGCTATCCTCCTTTCCCTGCATGTAAATGTCTTTGTTCAGTCAAGTTTACCTCTAGCAAATGCTGTGTGCGGTGATAATGGCTTTACAAAGGAACTCAGGTGACAGTGGTGCATGTTAAATACTGGTGGAGTGTCACAGCAGGTACCCCGTGGCTGCTGCTCTGGGAAGGAATGAACTCACCCACACCATGTGAAGTCTCTTTTCTTGGCATAACTGGGCTGTGCCAGGGTCCATCTCTCACTGGGGTCCTGGAGAGTCCTTTGCTCTGCAGCAGGGTGTGTGGGGCCGTGGCAGCCCAGGGATGGATGAGGGGCTGTGGTGTGGTGGGGGCAGCACCAGCAGGAGCGGGGCTCTCGGGGACCCTGTGGAGTTCTGGGGTACCCCCCTTCTCCTTCCAGCCTTTGCCCTTCCCTCACTCTTTGGTAACAGGCCTGGGGCAGTGCAGGTGCCAGCCTGTGGGGTGGCTTTGCCTATAGTGAGACTAATTAATTAATTAACTGAAGGGAGAAATTCCGTTCCCTGGCTGGGAGGTGACTGAAGGGAACATTCTGGCTGGTTTTGTTCCAGGTTTATTCCAGGGTGATGTGTTTTATTATTCACATCAGGCCAGGGGAGCCTGAACAGCACTCACCAGGTTTTGGCTCAGTGCAATGAGCTGCTGCCTGTGAGGAGGAACAACGTGGCATGTGAAGGCACCAGGGCCTTTGCATGGCCTTAAACTGAAAAGGCAAACTCAGATCAATGAAGAAGTTCAGCTGGAAACCATCTCCCTCCTATTTCTGGTGCACCTTGAAAAAGAATTAGAAATCAATTTACGAGGGGCTCTCTGGGCGGAGCCTGACAAAGGCTTTCTGTGGAGCTTTGAGGGTGAGCATGGCTGGCTGGGCACTGGTTTGGCAGCAGATGCCTGAAAGGGGTCTTGCTGCTTGGCCAGACTGGAAGCATGTTGTGTTGCTGGGGAACTGGCTGTGCCATGGCTCCCAGGTGAAAGGATGCTGGAGCTTGAAAATAATGGTGTAAAGGTTTCTGTAAAATACATTGTCAGGGTTTAAAAATATCAGCTTGACATTTAGTGGGACATGAAGGGAATATTTCTACAGTTTAGCTGCTGGTTGACAAATAATAATAAAAACTGGCTACGTATGAAAATGTATTTGAATTTCTGCCAGTTGTGCTCTATCTCTTTTTGCACAAATAAAAGCAAAATGAATCAGAAAAAGGGCAGCGTTGAGTTGACAAGGACAAGAGTTTATTCTCCTAATATTATTGTGGCATTATTTCTGGATTACTTTTCCATTGCAATTTGATAAATGGCAGATCAAGAGTAAAGTTGAGAGTAGGAACTTAATGTGGGAGGGCAAGGACAGCAGCTGAGTGCATGGGAGTCAGAGTGGAAGACTTAAATGGTCTCCCACTTTCCATCATAAATGCAACAGTGCTGATGAATGGTGGAGAAATTTGAATAAAAGTGAAAAAACATCCTGTTACCACAGAAAAGATGTTAGGGGCTACAGTGAACATTATGATAGGAAAAGTTCAAAAGCAAGGGAGTAGCAGAATCATAAATGGGAGTGAGTTGGGAGTAAGGACTTGGCTGGCACAACTCTACAGCAGTGGCACAGGTGGAGGATGGTTTTTCTGGGTAAGCTGTGTGGAATCTGAGACTTTCTTCTCTCTTTTGGCAACTCGTTTCACTCTATGTGGATATTTTCAGTCATGCAGCACTGGGACAGTGTACAGAGAATGAGGCACCCACAGACCTGTGTGCTGAACTGCCTGCTAGCCTGGCTCTGCAAATCACACAGGGATTGGTGCTGGCTTCTAAATGAGCAGGGAAATTTCCCTCTGGCTCAGCAGATGAGGCAGGTCTGTTGGGCAAGGGGGGAATGTGCTCCATCAGTTGGCTTCAGTGCCTAGTCTGACAAAACTAGGCTTTGTGTTGCCCTTGTTGCTCTGCTGTGCCCTTCCATCCTGTGAAAGGACTGGCCTTTCACCAAGACTCCACCCATCCTGCACCTTTTGCCCACAGCCATCAGCCCCCAGCCCAGGGAGCCAGATGCCCTCTTCAGTTGCTCCATCCACAGGGAAATTGGTGAGGCAAGACTCATGTAAGTCAAGGGCCTTCATGTCTGCTCAATATGTACATTTCCCCCTCTTTAGAGCTCTTTTTAAGTAGCTTTTATTTTGAAGATGCCAGTCTAGACTTCTCTTCAGGGATCTGCCAGGCAGCAGCTTTTAGAAACAAGATCATCAGAATGCCTTTTTTTGGTGGGGGAAGAGCTGCATTAGGAACACCTGCAGAAAACTGCCTCAGGGAGCAGTTTACCTTAGAAAGGAGAGATGCTGCTGATAGCTGCTTAGAGCCAGTGTACAAACTGCTGCAGGCAATGGGGCCAGAAGCCCTTCTGCTTGGGTCTGCAAGCTCCTGCTGAGTGGGGAGTGTACTCCTCACCTTCCCCCTCTTTTCTGTCTACCTTCCCCATGCTCTCTGTTTTGATCATTGTGAGTAGCTGGGTTCAGGTGTGTGGTTTTATTTTACAGCCTCTTCTGCTCCATGCTGTTTTTGAGGAGCACCAGGTAGTCTAGAAGCTGGGAACAAAATTTTGCACTAATTAATAAATTACTGAGGAGATTTAATTTCAGTGCAGAAAAACCTTTTTCAGGCAGAGATGGAGGGGACAGGTTTGCCTCTATTACTGTGGAATAAAAGCCCTTTTTCCACTGGGAATCAGACCTATGTCCAAAATGCACATTCAAAGCAACAGTTAGTTGTGTGGATAGTGAAAAGGGGATGTGATCACAGTAAAAATGTGATGTGGTCACAGAGCCTTCCTTAAAATATATGTGAAGGGTAAAAAAAAACCAAACCAAAAACCCTAAAACAAAACAGGAGTTTAAGTACATTCTCTACCTTTTGACATTTTTTTTTCCTTTTTTAATCTCTTTTTTTTCTCTTTTTTCTTTTTTCCTTGCAATGAAGTGTGATTTCTCCAGTGTTATCTCATGTACAGAGCAACTCCACCACCTCACCTTGCTGTTCTGTCTTTCCTAAAAAGGCCATAGCCATTCATGACCACATTCCAGTCATGTGAGCTGTCCCACCATCTCTCTTTAACTGCCAATTTCTAAAGTGGATCCAAAATATTTATAACCTAAGGGTGATTTTGAGCCTAGAAATAAATTATATCTCTGTACAGAAAAACAAAATAAATCACAACTTCATGATAAATGAATGGCAGATTTTTGGGGGGCGTATTTATCATCAAGGTAATTGGTCAAATTTAAGTGAAATTGGCTAGGTCAAACCTAGCCCTCATAAGGTGTGAGCAGTAGGGAAAGCTGCAAGTGAGACACTGGTTTTTAATGTCAGAAGTGGCACAGGCTGCTTTATCTCCTGTTTCTCTGGCTAACATTCCTTTGGTGGCTGTCACATGTTTACCAACCAGCAGCCTTCCTTCTTCCTTGCACCATTAAATCAACAAGCACATGCAGATAAAAGAGCAAGAGCACAGGCACTACTCCTTGAAACTCAGGACTGTGCTTCTCTTCAGCTCTGCCCAGCTCCTGTGAACACTGCAGATCCCCAGGGTTAGCAGCCTGTCCCGGGAAGAAAGCTTGGAAATGAACTCTGTGAGCAAAGCTACCTGGGGAGATTTCATTGCTGGCTTGACTTGTTTTGCTGCTTTGTGTGAGCAGAGGTAGGTAAGTCTTGTGTTCTGAATCATTTGTGGCTACTGCTTGGTGAGAAGGTAGCTTTCCTAGTTTGTTCCTTTGGTGGCCATTGCTGTTTGGAAAGTGAATCCTCATTTACCAACAGTTGCTACTTTGGCTTTGCGTGCTGCTTTGGTTTTCTTGGAATGCAGAGGTCTGGGAAATTGCAAGCAGTGAAGCAGCCTTTCCCTCTGTGTTCTGCTTGACATTGTGCTGTTTCCTGCTGGCAGTTCAGATTTTACTGTAAAGCAGCACTAAGACCATCATTCTAGATCCATAATAAGCAAGACAATGATATGCATTCCTGTTAAGCAGAAGGCACATCTAATCACCCTACAAGGGAAGCCAGTGGGTACTTGCAGGTATTTGTGACTGAGGTAGCTTAAAAAAGGATCTAAATGTTGCATAAGGGCTGTGGGAGAAAATGACTGAAGAGATCCAAATAAAGTAGTGAGTAGACTCCATAGCCTGGCTCAGTGTGTCTGAAAACATCCAAGGAACATGCTGCACTTTATTCTGGTGGTCCTTCATGTCAGGTGTTGTGCAGAGATGTTTGCTCACATGGGCTGGACTGGAGCATCAGAACTGCAGAAGCCTTTGAAATACGTGAGCTCTATTTTAGTCTCCCTCCATCGCATCTGTTGTGGCTAACAGTTGCTTCTGTCTGCCTCCTCCCTTCTCACTCTTTGCTGGCTCTGAAGTGGCATGGCTCTCCTTTTATCCCCAAGAACCATCCGCTGTCTCTTGCAAGAAACTCTGAGATGATGCTTTGGAACTTGTTAACACAAATGAATCCTCTGAGGCCACGTTGTGGCCGCTTTGGTCTGGAGGGGGCTCTTCTCACAGGTTTTTTAGCACCAGGATCCTGTCCTGCATGTTGCTTTTTCAAAGGAATTATGGACAGCATCTTGCATCATCAACATTTGTTTTCCCTGAGATCATTCCTGCTTCCCATTAGATCGGTGACAACTCTGCTTTTGATTTCCACGCTCTTGATTTGCATGCCCTGGAGAGACAGATATTTTGGGCATAAGCCTGCTGAACTGAGATGAAGCAAGGCTGAGGAGTGCCTGGAATAGAAAGAAGGCAGGGTATAGGAAAGAATAAGGTGGGAAAGCACATGTAGGCAGCCAGCTGTTCTCCTGGCCATTAAAGCCAACTCTGGATCCTTCTTCCTTAAGCCTGTGGGACTTCATTGCCTTTCCCTTACCACAGAGCCCCTGGTTAGCTGAGTGATCTGAGTGATGGCTTCAGTTCATGCCGTTCTCCATGCAGCCCTACTAGCAAGTTAACTGGTTTGTTTTTCTGACATGGAGAGAGAAATGTTCATGGTGACATGGTAGAATATGGCAGCACTTGCTAAGCTCATCTCTCTATTAAGTGCATGACTAGAAACCACTGGCACATTTTTTTTTTTTCTCCAGGCATTTGTTTTAATGGCTTTTGTTATTGTTAGAACATATTT
This sequence comes from Ceyx melanurus, assembly GCA_024611195.1. Lineage (NCBI taxonomy): Eukaryota > Metazoa > Chordata > Aves > Coraciiformes > Alcedinidae > Ceyx > Ceyx melanurus. The sequence continues at coordinate 79,522 of JANHGL010017567.1, read as the reverse complement.
TCCCAGGGCGTAGGTCACTTGGTCGATACCAGAGGCCTAGAAATCTTCCACACTATGCTCCTTCTTTGAAACCACACCCTGCTTTATGAGCAGCTGCCTTCTGCTTCAGGGCTCCCTATCCAAATACCAGCAGTTCCTCCATCCTGTTACTTAAGAGCTGGACTCTCAGCTTGCTATCTAGCCCAGGACCCAGGGAGCTGTGTGGTGGGACAGCATCTTCTGCACAGATGTCCTCCATACCAGGACAAAAACCATCTAAGGTTCCCCACCACTGACTGGAGCAATCCCACGAGTTGGCAGCAAAAAAATTGTGTGGAATAAAAGTCAGCGTAGGGCCTGTGGCTTTTAGATTCAGAGAGTGGTGTGTTAGTGCCCTCTGAGATGCAGGAAAGAATGACCCAGGAGGCACAGGAGAGCCTAAGTGCCAGTGTGGAGTCTGCTGTTGAAATGTGTTGTAGTGCAGAGGGTTGTTAGATGGTAGCCGGGTGCTTTTCATGGGCACAAATCTCATCACCTCCAAACAGAATGTCTTCTTTTGGCAGCAGCACAACTGCAGAGGATTCCTCTTCTGTCTGCTGCCTATGCTTCTTTTTGTGGCACTGTGGCTGTGCTAAATGCCAGACTGATTCATCTGTCTTTGTGGCTGGGCTTAAATGCAGGGCCCGGAAACCTTTAGTGGAGCTGTAGAAAGGTTGATCTTGTTTCCACTTGAAAAATAAATAATAAAATCAATTACTGGTTGTGCTTTCAAGGCAAAATTAGCCACCAAAGCTGCCCTTTTAGCACTGCCAATTAGAAGTTTTAGAAAGAAGCAGGTGTTCTGTGCTGCTCTTTGACAGCAGTCCCCAGTCTAGGAAGGTCGAGGGATACGTAGTTGTCCCACTTTTTCCTTTTTCATCAGCGGTTTGCTACTTCTGGTTCCTGGATGTGTTTAATGGGAGCTGAAAAAGGGACAGAGTGTCTGGAGAAGGGCTCAAAGCACATAACACCAGGCCTCTGGGGAATGTATTCTGCCAATATTGGGAAGTTTTGTTTTCTTTTGAAGGTCAGGGGTTGAGGCATGGACCCTGTGAGGGTCCTGCTGCCCACAGGCAGCTCTCAGTGAGCAGCTGGTCTCCTCACTGCCTGTCCTCTCTGCAGCCTGCTAGGGACGTGCTGAGTGCAGGCACCATGCAAGCACTGAGCACCTTGTGGCCTCTTTCCACCCTCCTCTCCTTCGGTAGCTGTCAGGAGATGTCCATGGTCTGCGAGGAACCAACAAATAATGGCTTGAGAAGGAACCAGGGCTGTGTTCAGAGGATGCCCTGCTTTCCACAGGCACATGGCCTGCTCTCTGCAGATGGGAAATTGTCTAAGGATTAAGAGATTTGGTTTGATTAGCTGAAATCTCCTGTTGGCAGCACATTTCCAGTCCCTGGAGCAATGGAGAGCAGACAGGTTGCCAAGGCAACGCACAGCCTTCAGCGAGAGGTTTACTGCTGTATCGTCCTTGGTCAATTGATGGAGTGGGGTTTATTTAGGTCTTTAAAAAAAAACCTGCTGTCCAGCCTTTTGCTGTGGTGAGTCATTCTGCCTTGGGTCAAACCAGTAGAACTGGGAACAAGGTTTTGTGGATGAGAAAAACACATACATGAAAACATAAAGTTCTCAATTAGATTCCTTTTTGAAGAGGTGAGACCACTTCAGTTCTGAGTGGAGACAACTTATTCTTTGTTATCCGCCCCAAATAAGAGAAGCAGCAGTTTGAGATCCTCCTTTCTCCTCCCACTCCTTCCCCTTCCCTTCTCTTTCAAAACTAAAATGCTTGGTTTTGTTTGATGGAAGACTCTGTGCTCACTGTTGAATTTTTGACCTGTACCAGGGATCCTTCCCATTTGACCTTCTGTCATTGCTTTGCTCATTGCTCTCTGCTCCTGCTGCAGAAGCCTTGATAAATTCAGTGCTATAACTTTTCACCTTGTGACGTTATTCCTCCTTCTGGACCACCTGGGAGATGAAAAGCTGAGCGTGTGCTCATTGTGCTGATGCTCTCATGCATGGTCAGGGAGAGAAATGCCCTCGTGCTGATGCTGTCATGCATGGTCAAGGGGAGAAATGCCCTCATGCTGATGCTTTCATGCATGGTCAAGGGGAGAAATGCCCTCGTGCTGATGCTCTCATGCATGGTCAAGGAGAGAAATGCCATCAAGCTGAGTGTGAGGCCTTGAATTGCTGAGTTACTAAAGGTTTCTTTAATTCTGGCAGTGATAGGGAAGACATGCCAAGGCTAACAGGACCACCAACCAGGTGAGTTGGGGGTGGTGTATGGGAGACACCACCAGAGTGCTCTTTTTCGTTTCCCTTACTCTTGAGATAAATGTGGGTTGTGCTCAGCAGTGGACACCTTGTTAGTTCAGGAAGACATCATTGTACGTGCAGGAATTACCAAGCAGTCACCACATGGTTTAACATGGGGAGCCAGGCTGGCATTTTCTGAGCATGCAGCTACTCCTGCTCTCTGGTGAGAGTGTACCTCAGCTGGTGTCACGTAGCATGGGGAGAAGAGAAGGGATTAAAGAACAAACCTCGATGCTGCTTGCTGGGAGACAAATTCTGGACTTGTCTGTCACAAACCCAAGGCGTGACCCAGAAATTTGTACATGAGAGGGGGAAAATGGAAAAGGGTGGAGGAGCCCTAAAAGTCTCCATTGGCATCCTTCCTTATTTACCCTTTTGGAGAGGATGGCAGTTGATAGATGTGTCGCTGTGATGATGCATGGTTATCTTCTTTCCCTCTCTCAAAATACTGCATTAGTGATACCATGGCAACAAAGAAGTTGTCTTTAAGGAAAAGGAGAAAAAAATAATAAAAAAAAAAAAAGTGTGACTTCAGTGTTGAAGAAAGGTGGCAGACTGACAGCTCGAGCCTTCTCTTTCTACCAGTAAGGCAGGGCTGGTGTCAGCTATGACAAAATGTATCTGATTATGAACTCTGTGTTGTACTCTGGCTGGAAACAAGCCTGGGACATGATGAAAGACAAACCTGCTACAGTAAGAGTGAGCTGAGAATCTTCTGAGAGAACGTGCTTTTGTCAGACAAATTATCTTTAAATTATATTTTTTTTCTAAGAAATAGATCACCTTGAAAAAACTTCCCTAGACCCAAGTTGTGTCCTTACCTAGAGTGGAATTCCTTTCTATGTGGCGTGTGGTGATGGCAAAAGAAACCATCTGTCCCTTGCCACTGTGGTAGGTTTTCTGGAGGTCAGTCAGTCAATGGTCATGTGGAAGAGACAAGTTCATGTCTGTCCTGCTTGATTCAGCCTTGGGTTTGACTACAGGTCTCATCTCTAACACAAGAGCCCTAAGCAGCTGGATATTGGCTTTTAGGGACTAGCTTTTTTTCTCTTATCTGATCCAATCCAGATTGTAGAGATAGCTATCACTGCAGCCTTTTTCCTGCTTCCCTGCATCTTAAGTAAAAGCTTTATGACCAAGTTAGTCCCCTCATTGCTGTGTGATTTTTTTTTTACAATGGAAGGCAGTTCCAGCCTGCAAAACTGAGGATTGGAGCATAGCTTGGAGATTAGGGTGAATATGGAGATAGAGAAGAAATGAGTCATAGAATCACATAATACCAGGTTGGAAGGGACCTCAAGGATCATCTAGTTCAACCTTTTAAGACATATAGATATGTTAAATGAGCTGTCCCAGAAGCCTATCTAGCTGAGTTTTAAACTGTTCCATGTAGGGGAACCCACCACTTCCCTTGGGAGGTTATTCCAACATCTAATTGTTCTCATGGTGAAAAATTTTCGAATCCAGTAGAATCTCCACAGGAGTAACTTGTACTCATTACCCCTTGTCTTTTCTGTGTGACCCCTTGTGAAATGGGAGTCTCCATCTTCTTGGTAGCCCCTTTTTATGACAGGGCAAAGGCTTGATGGTTTCTCATAGATTTTTTTTTTTTCCTTGTAAAGGTTTCTCATAGATTATGGACTGGGAAAGTAATTTTCTGTCTGGTTCCCGCTTTTCTTCACTGGTCTGGAGAAGGACTCAAACAGTTGTGAAGTCTGCAGTTTTTACTTTGTTTCAGCTGTTTTCACAACTGAGAACAATCCTGTCATGGATCAGTGGTGGTGTGGGAAGACCAAAGCCTGGATGGGTGCCACAAGGTTCCTCGTGCTGTCCCTGTTAAACCTCTTCAGCCCTCACATGGAGGGGACCAGCTTTTGGTTTGTGAATGGCAATTCAAGTGCTGTGCTGCTCAAATCTGAGTCTCCCTGGCCCTGTTAAATAACTTCAATGAATTTTAAATACGGTGATGAATTGGAGCCTTTTCTAAGATTATTACTGAGATTGACAATTAGTCTCTGAATCACCCTTTAGAGGCCTAGGTTGTTACTTGAGTCACCTCCATTAGTGTGAATGCTCTCTGCCTGTTAGGACACACTTCTGTTTCATCTCTATCTGTGGTGGGTGTGCTTACACCAGAGGAATGGGGTGAGAGCCAGGACTCTTCTGCATACAGAACCTCAGGCATCATCGTTTGCAAACACTGTGAACTTGCTGTTGACTGGAACCAGCACCCCACAGTTCTCTGAAACACATCCAGCAAAACTAGTACTTTGTCTTTTTGAATTGGAGAATGCCTTTGTTGAAGGCAGAGTATTCACAGAACCTTATCTGCTTGGTTGTGTCCTGTTTTGAGTTAGAATGGAACAATTCTGTTTGGTGATTTACTCTTCACTATCATCAGGGGCATTGTTCAAGGCTGGTGGGGGACTGCTGCTGCTGGGAAAGCAGTGCTGCTACAGGGGCTTATATAAATATATAGCAAGATATACAGCAGCCTTGTAAGGTGGAAAATCTGGCCTTGGGGAAAACTTTCTTGAACTTGGACCTCATGACTCTCACAGGTGAGCTGCTGGATGCTGAGGTTTGCCCTCCTAGTGTTTGTGTCTTGGACAATTACCTATAGCAGGTTCTCAGTGAAGTCCAGACTGCATCCTAAGAACTAAGGGAGAATTTATCTCAGATCTTCCATTTTTTAGGTGAGTACTCTTGCTTGTGAGGTATTTCTAGACACTGAAGTACCTCTGTAGATGGTTGGCACATTTCTTGCTTTTTCTTTTAGATCTAATTTCCACTATTTTGAGCTGTGTCTGTGCCGTGGCTCCCCTTCTGTGGAGCAGTTGTGTTCGTGTTTTCCTGCCTCACAGAACGACTGAGGGAATAAATGCATTGAAGCCTGCAAGGTGTTTGAGCACTGTGGTTATGTGGGTCAGAGAAGAAAGGGTGCTGAAGCTGCTGTACTGTCTGTGAGACCTTTGAAGTTGTACGCCTATGTCATAAGCCATTAACGGAGCTTAAATCTGTAAAGGTGACCTGTAAATGCATCAGCAGCAGCTACGAATGGGCCCATTGTTCCACCCTTTGATCAGTTAAATTTTGCAGTCAAAGTTAATAGAAGTATAGTCAGGTCAAAAGAGACTTTCAGCCCTTCCTATCCTTTATATAAGAGGACTGGAGATCTTCCTCATTCTTGCTGTCTGTAAATCGGGACATAAAAAGAAAGCGTGTGGAACAGCCTCGATGCAGGGCAAGAACTCCTGCCTTGGGTGGGAATTTCACCCTTCTGCTACAGTGCTGAAGAAACTCTGATTGTGTTTCTGATAATGTATTTGCAGATCACCTTGAGGAGAAGAGGAGGAGTTACACAACTGTTCCCTCACGGTGCTGTTAGGAAGGGTCGGGCTTTGTCTCCTTTGAAATAGATATTGGGAGAGAGCTGCAATCCTGTGAAAACACACATTTCTTTCTGAAGTGTTTGTGTATTATGCGTGTGGTGCCCACGAATGGAGTTGCCACCTGTCTGAGGCTGATAAGGGTGACCTGGGGAGCAGTGCTCCTGTGCTCCTCGGTCTAGCAGTTTGCTCTGTGAAGATTCGGTGCCTGCAGCTTCTCTTGGTCTGAATTAGTGAAATGCTGCTTGCAGTGAGTGACTTTACCCTTTGTGGTACTTTCTGAGCTTGCACAGAGAGGGGTTTGTTAGAGGTTTTGCTCTAATGGCAGCAGTGTTAGGCGTGCCTCATGACAACCCTTTACCTGCTCACTGCCTTGCTCTCAGACCCCGTTAGCTCTTATTCCTTCAGGAATCTACATATGGCACCGTTTTCCAGTCTAACCTTGGCTTCAGCTTGGACAAAGTGACAAGATCCTGATACCCATGTGCTTTGTGCACCAAGCAAAGGGAGTGACTGAGAAAACCTTCCTGGTGTGTCTGTGGCACCCAGCAGGGAGGTTGTCCTTGCGGTGGGGCTGCCGTCGTCATTCCACCCCACGGAGCTTCCCTTCAGGACCTGCCCTCCTAAGCAGGAGGCTCGTTACAGATGGACTCCTGACACTGCTCTCAGGGATGAGGATATGTAGATATGCAAGTAGGTGGAAACCTTCTAATACATCATCATAGTAATAATAACAACGTGCACTTCCCCAGCCTCGCTGGAACTTCTGCCCACGCATCAGCCCACTTGGTTGACAATGCAGTGTGCATGCTAGACAATTAGTGCTTGATAATGAAAAATGTCATGGGAACCAGCAGGAAAATCATAGCTTACTCCAGACATATAATGAAATGTAATTAGCACAGACAGTAAAACAGACAATTTATGGGGTTTTTTTGTAATTAAAAAGTACCAGTAAACATTCTTTTTGCAGGAAGCTTGGTATCAAATGGAATTAAAGAGCTATTGTCTGGGGTGGGATTTTATGTAAAATGTAACCCTTGCAAAGCTGAATGGATTAAGATTTTGTTAATTGCAGGCTCTCCAAGTCAGTCTACTGTGGCTCTCCTTGCACTCGTTCTCCTGGCCCTGGGCTGTCTAGAGGGGCCATGTCTGCTAGCAGAATTGCTGTGAAACCTGCTACAAGCCAGCCAGATTCCCTCTGGCTCTTCCAGAAGGACTCTGCCCCAGAGTTATCTTGTAGTATGAAGGTAGCTGTGAGGGAGAATTTGGAGCAGGAACAGTATTGTAATGTCTTCTGCTCCCTGTGTCCTCTGTCAGATATCTTCTGTTGATCTCAATTCCATCTCTGATCTCCTCTTTCCTAGCTTGGGGCCCTTTGGATGCACTCCTCCTTTGTTCTGAAGCAGTGTACACAAAAGAGTGCATGCAGTTATCCATCCCACTACTTCCCAGGAGCACAAACACTGTTTCTTTCTGTGCCCTCTCACCTGGGGCAACAAAATGTTTGGATGCACTATGGCATTAATCTCTTAGCTTAAAAACAATTGAGTGGGAGAGAGACCTGGCTGAAAGGACTGTTCCTGTCCCAGAGCATGAAGGTCTTTCCCTGGACTTGGGTGCCCAGGGTTTGAACTAACAGTTGATTGTCTCATGATGTCCCCTCTTCTTGCCCTCAGGTGCAGTCTGTCCTCTATTGCTGTAAGGCTGGACATTTTACTTGTGTGAGTAGCTCTGGCACACTCCAGCAATGTTGTAACAGAAGTAATGTGTGTGAATTTCTCTGCTTTTCCTCCTCAACACCTTCCTAGACCCAGACATTCCACCACAAGCCAGAACAGAGCTCTACTCCAAAACAGTTTTACAATCATTTGCTAGGCATAGTCTTAGCTTAGAGTTTCAAGTGTGCAGAGAAAGTCCTCTAACTGAGGGTTGAGAGGAGAGCTGGGCCACATGCTCAGGACCGTATGCAGGTGCAACATGTTCTCCTCTTGGTGGTGGAGAAGCAGAGAGCCAGAATGCCTCCCATCACAGTGGGGTGTGAGCTTCCAGCTGGAGCCAGGTGCACAGACTGGAACATTTCTACCCACGCATGTGAGACAGTGCTCAGGTGCAAAATCCCAGCCCTCCTGCAGAGACACTGTGGCACAGACCTCTACTTTTGGCACAGATAACATGGGGTGGAGAAGAGGAAGCTGCTGCTTAAAACTGTGGGACAGGATGCATGAGCTCCTTTGCCTCCTCACTGGGAGAGCAACTCTGGTTTACTGCAGTAGCCATCTGTGTAGGAGGTGTCAGTTCCTGACAGAGCTGTGGTGCTCCTTATGGGGCACTTTTCCTCTTTGCTTGGTGCCTACAATAAAGGGGAAGGGTGTTACAGGGATCTTGGCCTTTGTTGGTTGATGGCTGATAGTCTTTGCTCTTCAGGATGTCTGGGGAGAAGGTTTCTGCAGTCCCATCTTGCCTCTGCTCCCAAAACCTCTTCCTCTGTGTGGACACAGTGTTCAGCTTTGAAAGACTCCACCTAGAATTGCTGCTGGACCTTTTGTGAGCTCTGAGAGGGGATGCCTTTTACATCTCTGCCCCAGTGAGAAGGGAAGTCTGAAGGGTTGTCCCAAGTCATGCACCACTGTGCTGCAACTTTCTTGTACCTCTAGCTGACCAGGAAAGAAGAATGGATGGGCAACAATGCTGCTGTGCCAGTCTGAGATCTTTTAGAGCAAATGGGTAGCAGCTGATAATTATTTTCCCAAGTTTCTGTCAGGATGCCTGGTCTAGTCGAGGGTCTGCTTTATCCTGTGAGGTTTTGCAGGATACGGTGCAGGTCTGTTATAGAAAGGGGCACTTTGAGGATTTCTGCAGCTGGGAGTCATGTAGCAAATCAGAACATGCTGGACAATTTCTGACCTGTCTGAGAAGGGGAAACACTGGCATCTCCTTGCACTCAGAGCTGAGATTTTTTTATAAGGGTTTAATATATAGCAACTCCAATGTCCTTGCCACCCCTCTACGTCAGCCCTCTGCAATGAAATCGCTCACATAGAGCTTTGGAACCATGATGTCAGTTTGCTGCTTACCTGCTCCTACTTAACACATGTGCACATACAGGCAGGCATGTGAGCTTGTGTGTACACGTGCACACACACACACACACACACACTTGTGTGCTGAGATGTAGTGATCTCAAGTGTCTTATAGGCAAGATAGAGCATAATCCTTCTTCCTGCCTGTGCTGTGCTCAAGAAAAGGAGTCGTCAGCGATGGGACCCAGCCAGGCTGTCATGTATATTCTGGGGTTATGGCTACCTTAATTTATACTCAGTTCCTTTGATTTATACTTGGCTCCAGCAGCTACTTAATGGTGACTTCAGCAGCTGAAAATAGCCAGAGTAGATGTATCAGCTACTCTCATGTCCCCAGCCCTGCTCCCCGGGTTCAGGTATGAGAGGAAGCTCGAGCTGGTGTGTGCCTGCCAAATTAGCCGAGGAAGCTGTGCCAGCAAATTGCAGTGCTGGCAGGAAGGCTCCCTGTCTCTGTGGACCCTGGTTAGTGCTGGTGTGGGATAAGGGGGACACAGAAGTAATTGCCAGAGAAGTGACTGTGCCCATGCGGAAGAAAGCAATGAAAATGTAGACTTGAGCTTGTTGACATTAAGCTGTTGTAACTCAGTCCATATTTCTGTTCCTACCCTGGAATAAACAAGGTCAGATATTCCTCTGGGTTCAGTTCCAAACACTCGCCTGTTTTGAACATGGGCTGCAACTATGCATTGGTGATTTCTGCTTCCAATGGAGGCATGTTGGCCTGTATAAATTGAGGGGTTGTTTTTTAATTCTCTAGACCATAGTCCTATGGTGCCCTATCAAGGCTGTAACTGAAAGCAGTGTAGCTCTTCTAGCCTAAGTCTTCCGCTGAGTCAAGTCTTCTGAAGTCCCAGTGGGATGTTTCATAGTCAGGGCTGGCTCTGTTTACATCCCTTCCTCCTGCTCATCTCATTTGTGAACTGCAGCTCTGCAATCACAGGCATCCCTGGTGTGCCACTGCTGCTGCTGCTGTTTCGTTTTTATGAGGTCTTTGACTTGAATTGAACAACTGAACTTCACCCCTTCCTGGTGAAGTAATTATCAGAATAACAAGCCAATTTATTTATTTATTTATTTATTTTCTTGCAGATGGCACTTACAGTTTTCTATGTGTGTGCCCTTGCCATCCCCAGCAGATGATGTATGTAGTGTTTGTCCCTTGTTCTGGCATTTTGATATGTGTGAGAGAGGTGAAATGGCTTTAAAAGCTTTCTGCTGGCGCCTGCGGTTTGTTGCAGACCTAGTGGTACAGGCAGAATGTGATAAATTGAAACAAGGCTGTTTCTCTACAGTTTGACATATAGGGGTGTTGAGGTACAGGACTAGGTCATCAGCTGGTGCAAAACCGTTGGGCTCATTACGTGTGGCCAAACCTGACACCAAAGAAGATAAACTGAATTACCTGAGCTGGAGGCTGCTCTTCTGCAGCAAAGAATGGTGATTACATAGCTCAGTAATACATTTCTGTCTTCAGGGTAAAACAACAGTTGAATGAGGATCATAGGCTATACATTAACCTGGCTTTTAGCAAATGGAATGAAGTCAGAGAGTATCAGTGTGGTGCTGTCTGGTGGTTTTGGAGGAGATACACAAATTGCAAAGGAGGTGTTGGGGCCTTTCTCCTCCCTGAGATAATCCTGCAGCCTCCCCTGAGAATTTACCCCAAGCTGTTGGGAAATGGAGTCCATCATGTGACAAAGTAAGACCTTAATCAGAGACTGGTTTGGTGTGTGAAGTGCCCTGTTGTCCATGTCCTTGGTAGACTGGCCCGGTGTGAATGCTGTATCCATTCCACACAAGTCCAGGGTCTTCTGAATTTTACTGCTGTTTCTTCTGGGGAGAGGATGGGGAAGCAGAGCCATAGATACAGATGTAGTTAAATCCCATCTTCTTCTGGGAAGTTTTTCCCACTTACAATGATGTTTTCTTTCTGACGTTCCGTTCCTAGTTACTCCTGAGGCCATTGGGTTTTTGTTTACAACTAGAGTCTTCATTATCCTCCCTGCAGTCCTCTCCTGCTTCAACAAGCTCTGTTCTGAACAAAGAGGTGGACTCCCATGCCTGGAACAAGGGAGAAGAAAACACTACAAAGAAAAGTCCAGAGTTCACAAGGGCCTTGGTAAGTATCAGTGTGTATTATACCACTTTTGATATACATCATTTTCTTGAGGCTTTGATTGCTGGGAGAACAGAGATAGACCCATTTGCTGTGCCTCGGGTTATTTGTGTGGAAAGCAGCAGGGTTTGGGATAGACTCTAGTAACCTCCAAAACTTGATTAGATGGCTATGCAATTGCTACCATGCTCCTGTTACCTTTGTTGTCTGGAGTAATCTCTTGAAAAATGGAGGGCAACACTAGGGGAAGAGAACACTCCCCACCCTGTTTGTTGTGAGAGTGTTTTGCTGATCCATTGAAGAGCAAAATGGGAGCAATTCTGAGTAGAGACCCCTCCTTTCTGCTTGTGAAGGATATGCCTATCAGGGTTTTCTTGTAGTAGCTATTAAGTGCTCTTTCATGCATTTATTCTTGTCTGGAAACATTATGTCTTGGGTAAACACATGAGTACTGGGAGTCAAAATAATTGGGAGTTTTTTTGTGTTACAAAAATAACATTATAATGTTTCCCAGCCATCAGAAATGGATCTATTCTGGTAATGGTGGTAACTGAGAATTTGGTAATTTCATGATACATTTGTTTGTAACTTTGCATGTCATAAGCATGTAATTATTGAAATAACCTGCCAAGAAGAGGCCTCGGAAGCCTCCCAATTAGAAAGTCTGCTTCTCAGTGGCTCAGTCTTAAAGCTCATTGAAAAAGGGCACAGTGGCAAAGCATGAAGCCCCAGGAGGTTTTACTTTTTACCTTGTGCAGAGTTGAGTGTGGCTGTTGCAAAGGACATGATCAGTCATACCTGTGGAGTCCAGGATTCATGACAGTAGGAGGATGGGATGCCACATGTGATAGAAAGTCTGTGGAACAGACTTCTTGCTGAGTTAGTGAGCCAGGGACAGGCACCAAGAAGTTGGTACTTCAAATTATTCCCACCCACCCCCCTCTCCACTGAAAGTCCTAACTTTAATGCTTCTAAATAAAGACTATGGGTTTTTTTAATAAGTTTCCTTCGTTGATATTATTTTTAAGTCTTTCTTCCCTTTTCTTCGCCTCCCATCAAGTGGTGTAAAAATGTGGCTTTTATTTCAGTTTTTAAGATGACACATCTCCCAGGAGCGTGTGGGTGTTGACATTCTATGGAGCTGTCACAGGCTATCATGTAAACATGTATTTGCAATGCTTTTTAAAATGTGAATTATTAATAAACAGGGTGACTTGCTTTTTTTTTGTGTGTGTGTGTTTTGCTCCTTCCAAATTTTGAAGGACAAAAAATTGCTTCCCAGCTGACACACTCAGTGGCAATTTTCATTTCAGAGTAAATCTTATGTGTCTGAGTAATAAACTTTGAAAACATGACTTTATAATGGAAACACTAATTCAACTTTAACTACAGCTGTGCCGTACAAGCAAAATACCACACACATTAATGAGGTGCTAAATCTGATACGGCAGAGGAATGTGTTTGTAATCATTAATTACAATGGAAGCTTAAAGCTGGAGCCTGCTTTTTCCATTCAGACTAAATCAACTTGGTGAGTTGGAGCTGAGAGCTATTTAAAAATATCATCTCTATATTTAGTTTAAATTTCACCATTGCGTTTTGATACTTGGGAGGCCAATATGGAATATGTGTGTAGGAAATGCTAATGCTTTTAAAGGACAGCAGCGTGAGAGTCTAGATTAAACCCTGGGCTAACATGGTGTGTCATATGGCACATGGAGAAACCTGGAACCTGGGCTTGGGCTGGGAAGCCAGGAAAGGCTGTTTCTAGTGTGGCAGTTGCCTCCTGAGGGAGCTCTCCCAAGAGGAATGTGGACAATCAAAGAGTTTGTTCAAATTTTGCTGCATTGAAAAGAGCAGGATGGGAGTGTTGGTAACATGTAACTTACCGGTTATCATTTGCTTTTCCTCTTCTCAGCTGCTTCTGGTGAGCTGTGTCTGTTAGAAGGAGATCCTGATTCTAAAGACTCTGCTGTTCTTTAGCATCTAGCCCACTAATGATGGTTCTTCCCAGTTCTAAACTCTCAAATGGGGAAGATACATTTGCTTGCCCACATCTGGAATTAAGTGGTTAGAACATACCTGCCTGCTGTGACTATCAACTTTAGAACTGCCTAAACAGAAAAGGCATTTTGCATTTGGATTACCCTGGCATAACTGTAACATCTGCAACAGGAGAAACCCCAACTGGCAACAGCATTCAGGTAAATGAAGCTGCTGCCTGAGAGGTGTTCAGTTTGGGCTCAGTGCATGAGGTATTTCACTCATTCTTGGATCTAGTTGGATTTTGAGTTATCTACCTATAAAAATGAGACTTGGTTTAGAAACAGAATCAGATCTGTCTGCTTTGAATGTCAGCCTGTGCACCTGCAGAAAATGTACTGTGAAGTGTGCAAGTCTTTTTTTTTTTTATAGAGCCTGACCTCAGAATGAGGCAAGTGACAGAATGAAATAGGTGTTTCCATCGTCATGGCTCTAGGATACATCTGGCTGGTTTGTTCCTAATTTAATTTTAATTACACAGTTTGTGTCCTTATGAAAGGAACAAGATAAGGGAAAGATCTTTGTGAAAATGAAGAATTAATTGAAACTCTTCAGGGGACTCTAGGACAAAGACTCTTAATTACTGGGACACAAAGGATAACATTTTTGGTACTTGAGGCTTTTATGGATCCTGTTCTGGACTGTTTCATTGACCTTAGTAATGAGCCCATCTCGAGCAAAAATGTGCTGCCCTGATTGCCTCTTACTCAGCTGCAGGAGTCTATTCACTGCAGGGGCCAGAGCTCCTGTGGACACAGACAGCCTGGAGTTAGGATGGACTTGGCACTGCAAAGGAGAGGTCAGGACAGGCTGCAAAGCTTGGCAGAGAACCTGCTGAACTGACAGGAGGGCAGCACAGAGTTAACTTCACTTGGATGGAGCTGGCTTGGCCATGCCCAAGTGTTGCGAGAAGGAAGCAGGGGCAGCATGAAGCAGTCCTGAGCTAAGTGGAGTGCTGGGAGCCTTAATGTGGGTCATGTGCAGAATTCCTCGGTGAGAGAAAGATTAAACACCACACCCTTGGCATTAGTGGAGTCTACTGGAGTTGTCATCTTTCAGCTGGTGGGAAGTGTGGGTGAAACTTCCCCTTGGAACATACCCTTATGCAAGGCAGGACCTTCCCTTGCCTGACAGATGTCAGTGGGGGCTTGTGTGAGAGCATTTGATGCTGTGATGGTTCAATGTCCCTTCCTGCACTGGAAACGTGCCAGTGCTGGCAAACCCTTGTGTAAAGAGCAGTACCTAACCATGTGTTTTGGTGCTGTAACTCAGAAAAGAAAAGGGCCCTTTTAGTTCTATACTGTCATTTTTTTTTATAATGATGCTACCTGAGACCAGGAATGAAATTATAGTTTTCTACATTCCTATTCCAGTTTTGCTTTGCCTTGAACACTTGTTGTGATGTTAAGGATGCACTCCTGGTACATGAAATCAGCTTAGACATCATGAGACTTGAAGATTTTATTTTTTTTTTTCCGTTTTTCCCTTCTGTCTTATCAGCCTCAAGAGTGCTTTGGGTTCATGTTCTCAAGCTGTTCTGCACAGCCACTGCTCTAGCCTCTGGGATTAGCAACACACTTAAAATAAATGAACGGAGATGCAGTTCTTAAATAAAGCACTCATCTCCTGTAGCTGAGGCTTTGAGGAAAGCATCAACACCTCTAACACTCAAGGGAGGCAGGAATGTTATTCTGGATGTCAACCTTGCTTTGCCAGTGCAGCCCTGGGCCCAGCCAGGAGCTGGGGTCCCACTACGTGCAGCGTGTGGGACCAGCATGTGCACTGGAATGGGTTGCCCAGGGAGGTGGCTGAGGCCCCATCCCTGGAGACATTCCAGGTGGGGCTTGAGGAGGCTCTGAGCAGCCTGCTCTAGTTGCAGATGTCCCTGCTCTCAGCAGGGGGGTTGCACTAGATGAGCTCTAGAGGTCCCTTCCAACCCAGACATTTCTATGATTCTGTGATCATGTCCTAGCAGAGCCTTGGCTTCAGGTTCAGGAACAGGGGGTGAGGGTGAGGGTGGCAGTACCAGGCTGGCATAGCCATTGGACTGGCTTCCTCCAACTACCTGGTGAGTGATGGAAAGCCCAGGAATATCCTTCTCCAGAGAATTACAACAGTGGTTGGTCTCTGTAGCCTTGATGCTGAGTACCCTGTAGCTCTGTTGTCCATGGCAAGGTGCAGATTGAAAGGGTCAGAGGTTGGGTAGTAGAGATATATAGCTCAGCCAGGGTGTCAGGTCTTCTGGTAGAAAGGAGAGGGAGAGTTTCTCAGTGCCCAAATGCAGCTGCTTATCTAAATTTTCCTCTCAATTCCTCAGAGGCTCAGAGTGGCTGGATATGGGATGGTGTGACTTGCCACTGACGTGGACCCTGGATGTCAGAGAGTCAGGTTTGCAACAAGGCTGAATTAAAGGTAAGAGTAGCTGAGGGAGCAGTTCCTAAGCTAGTAGAACAACTCTCTGCTCAGATCTATGGCTTTGAATTCTATTAAACCATTTGAAACTGGGTCTGGTTGTCTCAGTGACTCTTCAGCCTCCAAACACATCCAGCTGGAGTGCTGGTTGACTTAGCAGAAATGAGGGGAAGTGGGAGCTATGGAGCCAGCCTTGGGCACATGAAGGCAGATAATCAGGAAATAAATCACCACTGAGCTGCTCACTGGTGGTCCATATGGACCCATTTCCATAGGCTCTGTAATGATGGAGTGTAGCAGGCAGGGAAGAAGGAGTAACAGTAACTGGAGGACTCCTCAAAGCGTTTCTAAAATCTCTTCCTTGTGTTAAACAGCTAGACATGCCCTCCCACTGCTAATTTCCTTTCAAGTAATTGCTCTGATTGACCCCGGTTGGTTCAGTTGATGCAGAATGGGGAGTGTGATTGCAGGCAGGGTGGAGACTCGGGTCTATTGGGTCTGCTCTACACAACAGCTTGACAGCACAGGTGGGTGGATTGCAGTGGTGGTGTAAATTGGTGTTTCTCCAGCCTTTTGAACTTGTGATTTCCTTTTGGCTCTTCTGTCTTCATGCAAGTCGACAAATGGCAGCAGCTCAATTACAGAATGTGCCGTAATTTCTGACTGCAGGTTTCTTCTTTCATTCCCCTAATCCAGTAATTACAGATGTTTCTCACCCCTTTATGTTGAAAGAGCACAGTTGCCACTACTCACACCACTTTTCTAATGCTCCAGTGATCTGTGACTTTCTTTGTGTCCCCTTTGTAACCCTCAGTTTGAGAAGTACAAACCATTAGTTATTCATTGTTGCTTTTTGTGCTACCACTTGGCACAGAACTGATAGTTTTTTGTGCCTATGGTGACAAGTGGCTCTTTAAATGCAAAAGACCTTATTTTGATTTGGAGGATGTGACCTGTTCCAGTAAAGTGAGTCTGGACTTAACACCAGTGCTGAGGCAGAATATCCAGGCCAAAGATTATGGGCAAAGAAAGTGGTTCCATTTTCTCTCTCCTGAATGTTCCCTCAAGTTTTATGTTAATATTTTGGTGGTACTAGTATCTGTCTGTTTATTGAGCACACTAAGCTTACATGAAACAAACACACTTCTGAATTCAAGGGGTTTTATGGTTTAAGCAAAAACAAAAATGTGAAGTGATCAGCATAGGAAATCACCATCAGCTCCTCAGCCCCATTGCTTGGGGAGCTTCTGAACATAACATTTGATGCTTGTCTTCCAGGAGCATGTTTTTGCCTGAATTCTGTGTGATGGAGAGACCTGGATTTATTGAAAAAAGCTTCAGTTTTGAACAATTAATGTCACAGTTGCATATTATTATTTTTTTCTTCTATCTCTTTCCTCTTGTCTGCATCCCACTGAAACTGTGAGGCTCAGTAATTGTTGCCATTATTTTTTATAAAAGGAGAGCGTGAGACAAAGGAATGGGAAGAAAGGAGGAGACACCATAGGGCTAAACACCCTGATCAAAACCACTTCTGTCATTTGGGTATCAATTTTTGCCACTAATTTGGCACAGCATCCCTAGCAGAGAGCTGCCTGCAAAGACACGAGATGATCTGGGAGTGAGGAAGAGCTCTGCAGGCTTCCCCTGCGTAGGCTAAGCCCCATGCAGCAGGGTGCATTGCTGCCTGTCTCATCTCAGCTTTGTTTGCACTTCACCCTTTTGGGGCTTGCAGGACAAATGCTTTGCAGTGCTGGGTTTATTGCCTTGTTGTTTTGTAACCTATGAATGTTTCCAATGAGATGTGTGTAATTTATTGGCATAAACCATTAGCTCTTCCTTGAATGCCCTGGAGTTTCTGAATCACCAGCTGAAAACTGTTATTACAGAGCACATAATCACTTGGAAAGTGCTTCTTCTCATTTTTTTTTCCTTGCATTAAATTCAGCTACATAAATAGCAGTTTTATAGCACTTAGGCCAAAAAAGTACCATGATGTTCTGTATTTCTGTTGTTTTACCTTAGGGAAACTTGGTCAGCAGTGACACTCACAGTTGAAATGAACCTTGGGCACTGTCTGTGAACTTTCCTCATAATGCTTCCACAAGAGGCTCCAATCAACTGAACAGCTTCAAGTGCACAGGTTGCTTTTGGCACCGTGACAGTTTTAACTGGAAATCCAGTTTCATCATAGCAGTATTTGGTTATCCATCACTGTGAGGATGGAAGGGCTTTGCTAGCATCTTGTTAAGCATGATTCTGGCAACTACAGGAGGAGCAAAGAGTCCAGATTATTCTCAGAACTAGGATAGAGGATTTCTTGGCCCAGGGCTGTTGCTGCCTGTCTTCAGTGGGAGTACATGTCTAATCTCCCCTCTGCTATCCTACTGGGTTCCAGTCCAGAAAGAAGGATCAGGTTCATGGTATTTTTTCAATAGCTTAAAGAGAGTTAGTGAATCACCTTACCTGTCCAAGCCTTTGTATTCTGGCCATCAGCTTAGATAACACCTTGGTTTAGGGCTTTCCTCCTAAGCTTGGAGCTTCATGGTATATCTGTAATGGGGCTTTTCCTCAGTGTCCTCACAAGTAAAGCTGCCTGGTCCACACCATGTCAGGTGGGACATGAGGGACTGATGCTCCCTGTATGAGATCATGAAAGAAAGGTAAATAATGATAAATGTCCTAATTAACATTTCTGAGAGGTGGGGAGTGCAGGAATCATTTAGATGGGGACATAGTGTGGCTAAACCAGTGACCCAGCACAGTTCTCACTTTTAGTTGTTGACAGATGGTTTCAGCAACTTGCCCAAAATGTTAGAAAGGCTTTTTGGTACAGTTTTCTTGGCCGTGGCAAAAGAGATGCATCTTTCTAAAACAGGGATCTGACAAAGTTGTTCTCTGATCTTTGGAAGCAGGGAGCTGATTTCCTCTTGTGTCTACACAGACCAGTCCATTGCCAGGCAGAGAGGTGAGGCTGTGGATTTTTTCCTTGCCTAGCATTTCAGAAATGAGCAGTTACTTGAAAATTATTTAGCTGTTGTATCATGGGATACTCTTTTCAACCTGTGATTTACAAGCCTCTCTACAAGGAAGGAGTTTGGCAGAAAACTTTTGTAAAGGCCTCATGAAAAACACCTGAAGAAAAGGAAGTTTTTCTCCCTACACTCCACAACAGCTTGAAAAAGGGAAATCATTGTAAGAAGTGCACATCTAATTGCAATTTTTTAGGAGCCTGCATATCAAGAAGATTGAAAGACAGTTTTCTAATATTACAAACCTCTGCATTGTGGTAGTGTTCGAAATTCTGCTAATAATAGTCTATTTTTAGCCATACAGTAATTGCACCTCTCAATGGGAATGCTACTCAGGAATAATGATCCTATCAAGACAAGGGAATATAGATTGTAGGAAAGGTTATGATGGTTTCTGTGAGAGGCTTATCATTGATCCTTTAGGGTATTTGATTTTCCAAGAGGAAAAAAAAAACCCAACAAAACAGCTTTGAGTTAAGCAGACTATTCAGTGTGAAAATTCTTGTGACTAGTTTTAGAAGATGGAGCTTGAAGTGAATTTGCTAAACTGTTTTGGGTTTGGTTAGGTTTTTTTTTCTCTCTCTTTTTTGATGAATGCTTTTAAAAAGAAAATGATTTTTCTTTCCCACACATTTGAAAAGCTCTTCTCAATTCCTTCATTTATTTTTTTGTAATGCAAGTAAAAATTGTTAGAGAATTCAAAAGTAAAAATCGGTTGTGTTGAAAAGGCCATGTTATGAAATATATCCTAAACATTCCATTAGAGCAGTGCCTGCTAATTAAGGGAGAGAGCTCCTGGGAAACAGCAAGACTCTAACTGAGCTCAGCCCCCTTTGATCCTCTGGTGAGTTGGTAAATGATTGCCCGCCTAAACTTGTCTGCACCTTCTGATGTATTTCCCATCTGCTGCAAGACCAAAAATAAGAGATTCAGTTGAACTCCAGTTGTTCAGCACACCAGTGACTGTAGAGCCCTCAGTGAAGGGACAGGAGGAAAAGCCAAGCAAAGGCTCAGCAGGTCAGGCATGGGGGGAACTGCTTTTGTGTGTTCTGCAGGCAAGGGATTGCAGGTTGTGTGGGTGTGTGGTGGGGGTTCCTGCAAAGTGCTTCTGACTTTTTGAAGTGAAATCTACTTCAATGTCTATCCCTGGTCTATAAACTGAAATCAAACCATTTTTTGGAGTTCTTCGGCTTTAATTCAGACACATTTCTAGGTCCTGTGTAGAACTGTGGATATCCACGTGTGTGTGCATCATGTTTCCCACATACTCCTGATAGCAGGATGACTGGGGTAACTAACTGGTGCATGTTTAAGTCTTATCTGCCTCTTTGGATGACTGAGTGACCACATCCAAGCCCTGCAGGTGACTGTAAACCAATGCTTTACTTCTGTGACTAAAGTAAAATCTCACCTTGAAAAACTCCCTCCAGCTTTCTGGTTGTGATACCAGAGTCTGTGATGCAGAGTCTCTTGGCAGGGCCGGGGTGTTTGCTTGAGCTGTGGTGCATCCAGGAGAGGTGGGATGGCTCTGCTGGACCACTTGGGTGTTAGCTCTGAAATCTAATAATGAGAAAAGCTAATTATTCCCTATGTAAATTTCACAAGTCAATGTTCTGTTGATTTTTAGAACAGATCAACACTTCATTTTAGCACTCTTATGTTTTATCTGCATTGGTTAGCTAACACTCCTGGATGCCTGCAACCCTCCAAGGACTACTGCTGTCATGTATTTTGCTGCTGAGGCAGAGTGTTATGAATTCCTCATTTCATCAGAAATCAGAGGTTCATTTGCTGTTGCCTATAAATAAATGACAGGTTAAAAATTTATCTAGTACTTACCCACCCAAATTTATTTCCTTCCATGCCTGGGAGAATCCCACTATGACAAGTATCATCTCCTCTCAGTCACTTCTCTGGTGCTGTGACTAGAAAATCTGCATTATGTTGAAAATGTGTTTGGAGTGTCCAGTCACTTCAGGTCTATGAGAAACGAAGTTGCATAAAGCAGAGAAGTTTTACCAAGGACAGGGTTGGAAAGAGGAGTCAGTGAGGGGAACAGCTCACCCTGGAGATTACTCCATGGCACGGGTCTATTCTTTGCCAAAGATTTAATGTATGCCAGGGAGCATTACCTAGGTCCCAGTGGCTGACCCAGAGGCCAGTGGTTGCCAGGTGGCTACTAGGACAGTGTGTGCTCTGAGCCAGGAGAGTTTGCAACAGCCATCAGCTTTTAAAATGGCTTTAGTAACCTACATTCATTTACTGCCCTTGTTAGGACTGCAATTCCCAGTACATACTGAAGCTGAAAATAAACTTACTGGAATTGTATGCAGTGTAAGTCAACATTCTGAACAAAATTATTTGGCACAAGTATTTTGAAAGGTAAAGACTCTGAAAGTCACTGATCTCATCTGTAAAAAAGCTGCTCACCAAGCAAGGTGGGATCACCTTAGTCAGTGCCCCATTTAAAAATCCAAAACACTGGCATTCCCACTACATTCCTCTGGAGACCGTGTCACAGGGTAATACACATTGCAGCTGAGCTTATTTTCTTGCTGCTTGTGGTGTATTTGCCCTTTTATAGTTTGATTGCTCCTAGACCTCTCAATTCAGCAAGATGCTGGCAATAATTTTTAAAGCTCCTTTTCCTTCTTTTTAGTTGTCTTTTAGCATAAAATCTGCAACTATTTAATCATTTTGTCCTAAGCCAGTCATCCTATCTGTAGGTTTCTTCTTCTCAGTGTTCCTTAAAGAATATCTGTCTTGTGATAATGTGGGAAGATGTAGATCAGGCAAAAAGGCACCTTAACTTTCTTCAAGTCATGTTTTTATTTAGAGTTTAGATGAGTTTTGAGAAAATGCATCATATCAACGTGATACCCATGCTTTTGTTAACTTGCTTCTGTTCCCAGTAATTTCATATCTATATTCCACCTCATGCTGCTTTTGTTTTTTCCCCATTTCAGTGAAGGGCAGAACTCTGTGGGCAGAGAGGGCTTCTTCAGAGCCTGCCTGGAGCAAAACCTTTGAGATAGTTCCCTTCCATGAGCTGGTTCTGTGTGCTTTAGGCCCATCACTTTCATCAATCAAAACATAATTCTTCCCAGATTCCCCACCCTTCAGATTTCCCATCTGGACATGCTAAGGATGTGGTGGATTTCAGGGCCAGGAGATTGAAATTTTTGACTGCAAGTTGTTTTGTACTTTTTTTACCAGGTCTGTTGACAGCTGTAACCAGAATGTGTGCTCTTCAGAAAAGGTATTTCTGTTCCCTTCTGTGTTTTTATTTTTATATAAGGTTTATCTGTTGAATTAAAGCTTTCCAGATCTCTGCAGGAATATGTGTAATTTGTCCATCATTTCTGGATTTCTAGCTGTATTCTCAATGGGTAGAAGTGCTTTTTCCATTTCTCCTCTCAGTTCTAGATGTCTTACAGAGATAGTGTGTCGACAGGTGTTGATGGACAAGCAATTTACAGTAATCTTTTATGGTGCTTATTCTGTAGCTCCCTGAATTATAAGTGACATGCTGGCAAAGCTGAACAACTGATCACCAGATACTGGCATAGTGTTAAACATGGCTTCTGAGGCTGCTCAGAATTTCCTTCAGCCACTGTCTTCTTGGATGTCTCAAATCTATGAAGCTATCCAACAGGCAGGAGACTCGATATCTGCTTCATTGCTGAATTTGAGTGGAGTGGGTCGCAAGTCAGAAGAAGAGAAGAAGCAGGACTTGGAGAATAATGGAGGAGTTTATGAGGATTATTCTGAGGAATCAGATGATGAAAGACACCTGGACCTGTGGGATGCAGAATACTTATATCCTAGAGAAGATGGTGACATTGGAGGTCATGAACTTGCTTCACAGGACCCCCCTCATGGCTTTGAATTGGGTCCTCAGAGACAAAAATGGGTTAAAAATACCAGCAGTTTACCAGAGCAGAGCAGTGAGAGCACCAAGTCTTTGACAACCAATGGATCCTACTGGATGAATGATGACATCCAGCCACTTGATCATCTTCCTCCCATCGCTGAGGAAGAAGGTGAGCCCTCTATGAGGATGGGAGGTCATGAGCTCAACCTCCACTTGGGTGGCTCCTTAAGTAATAATGGCAAGGCAAGTTTTGCAGGTAAGCAGCTAGCATGCTCCCTGACAGTATTACCCAGACCTCTTTTCTGGTATTGATTTGATTTAGTTGCTAATCTGTTCATTATGTTCTGTGTTGCCTTTGTTTCCCACAGCTAAAATAAACCTCCCCAAATCCCAAAGAAAAATCTAACCTTTCCTCTTCTGTTTCCAATTCTGCTCTCATTTGTGAGACTAATCTCATTGAAATAAGTGGAAATCTCCAGAGTGAAATGCTGTGTATTAGAAGGCAATCAGGCCTTGTTGCTGTAGCAAGGGGTATTTCTACTCCCCCCCATGTTTTGTTTCTGGAGGCAGGACCCTTCAAAGGGAGTGTTTAGCCTTAAGCCTTTGCTTTGAGAACCATCTGCCTTTGCGTCACTGCTATTAAAGATATATATAATCTCAAACCTTCTTTCTTTGTGCCAGGAATCTCAAGATGTTACTGTGCCATGTGCTGTGAAATGCTGTACTAAAAAGCCAGCCATATCTCATGATTTTATGGATGAAAGGCTCCCAAATCTCTTCCCTCCCCTCCCACCACCCCCAGGCTTTTCAAATAAGACTGAAGAGGACAGCAAGCAGGAGATTATGGGAAGCAGAACTGAATTTGATATTTTCAGTTTTAAATTGGCCTGACTATGACTTCTGATCGTTAAGTGACATGAACAGCTTTTGAGGCGATGGTGTTCAGGGCTGGATTTCAGACATGTGACTGGTACTCACTGGGTATTGCCCTAAGTAGCTGGAAATCATGGAGGTCACAGAGGGCTGATGGAGATGTATGTCCCAACCACAAGCAGGAAAGCTGCAGTCCTGCTGACACTGTCCTTGGCTCTTGCTGGTTTAAAGCTGCCCTTGACAAACATCCTAGAGAGGAGAGTAAGGGAGGAAAGGGGCAGGGGGTGTGGATTTACAATATGGAACTGATGAAGAGCCTGAGACTCACTGAGAGTCTTCAGAATTTGGCTTCAAATATCGAAATTCCTTTTTTTAAAGCCGGCAGTAGATGCTCTTGAAAATGCTTGGTTTATAATGACCAAGAGCTTTTCATCACTCTTGGCTTCTAAGGAAGTCTTACATATTTAGCCTTTTCTGTGCAGACTGCAGAAGATCAGCCTGTTTGTTTTCCTATCTAATAGGAATATCAGACTGAGAGGGTATAAACCTTGACGGTGTTCTTTAATGAATGTTAAAATTAGCTCTTTTCTTTATTACTATTCCTCACACTTTTAAGGCCAGGGAATAAATAATTAAAAAGAGCTTTTGGTCTAGCTGTTCTGTCTCCCAAACTGAGACTGCTTCTTTCCTATTCCAGATGACAGACTGCTGGTTCTCAGGTTAAGCTCACCAGAGCTGTATCTCTTGGAGCCCAACCTCCAACTGGTACAGATCCCCTGCCTTCTGGCATCACCACTCGTTGCTTGTGCATTGCCCTCCCCACAGGGTTTGTTTGTAGGCACCAAGTCAATGCTGCAGTGCTGGGTTTACTGTGTGTGCTTGGATTATGTGTCAGTTGTGTTCACAGACACCCTGGAGCAGGGTGTGTGGTGTCCCAGGCATCACTGGGGTCACGGATCCTCCTGGACAAGTGCTATCCCAAGAGGGTCTGTCAGGGCTATTAATAGCAATTCCTGGGGCTCTTCAGAGTAGGTTGGGGAGCAGTCATGTGCCAAGCACATTATACTGATGGTGGCCTCCAGATCTTTATCCTGTCTCTGGGCTGCACCCTTACTCAGTGGGTAGAAGGTGGTGAGTTCTCAGGGAAGTGGGGGGCAGAAATGGGTTCTTGTCACTGTCAGAGCAGTTTCTCACCTGAAGTCTTGTCTGCAGGGACATCTGAGAAAGAGGGTCCTTAAAAGCATGTGGTGGACTAGATGAATTTTCCTGGTAAGAGACCCATTGAGTGACAGCCAGATGCCAGAGTAACCCATCACTGTAGCTAAAGGAGAGGGTCACTCTGATCCCCTCTCCCAGCTGAGAGCAGGGACTGGTCATGTTGCTGTTGGACTCTGCATGTACTGTCTTTCCTTCTCAGTAAGCTGCTGTGGACTGGAAGGCTGGCCTTACAGAGCTCCCCAGGCCCTACACTGCTGCTGCCTAGAGTGGTCTCCTTCCACACAAAGCACTTCAGAGGGCATTCCATGGGTTTTTACACTAGAGGGAATGTCACCCCAAATGCTCTCAAAACAGTCTTTTAACTTTTTATCTCTGCAATGCATTGCACAAAGGACCACCCAGCAGCCACAAGACTTTATGGTCATGAAGTTGACTGTTTGGGAGTTGCAGGGCTGGGAGCCGATGACTTTTTTTTCCCCTCAGAAATATAGAAGTTGTATAATAGGAGAGGAAATGCTGAACTGTGATTTGAAAATGTCTTCCACAAGATCCTTGATGTGGAAGAACACATTATGCTCTTCTTAGTCACCCTTCACTTCCAAAACACACACGTGCTCTTTGTGTTTCCTTCTTCAACTATTTCCTCTTTTTTCCTTTGGATTCATTCTCTAACATCAAGAGTATGAACTCTTCTGATGGTAACCTAGACATGCAGAGAGGCTCTGATACCCTGGCAACTTAAAATTTTAGTCATGGATCAGAGAAGATGTTTGAGGTATCCTTATTTCTGTCAGATTTGTTACCTAACCCTAAGTGACAATGTAAGCAAGCATATGGACTTGCTGACTTTCAGCAAAGGCTTCAGTGGCATCAATATTAGCTTCGAACATTTTTCTTTCCATTTGGCATTTTTTCCCCCCATTTCTGCAAAATACATGTTTCCTGTTTATCCTTGTATTCTTTTCAGAACATTGCATCTTGACTTTATTTCACTTAATGTACCATATTTCTCTTCACAATAGAATATTTTAAGGCTAAATTGGCACAAAACAGTTCCAATGCTGAATGCTTTTTGTTGCCATGGAAATATTTCTGGGCACTTACTGAAGACCTGGTTGCCAATAGTAATGTAACAGAGAAAATAGATATGCTTCATTTAGCAGCCACTGGTGATTAAAGAGCCACAGAAACCTGTTACAAGGTCATTCCAATAGTATAGTTTATTGGGTTTAGGGGGGAAAAACACCCACCAACCCTAAATGAGAATAATTTTAAGAAAGATGCAAAAGATAATCCAATAGCTGTTCCCCTCTCTTAAACTTAGAGCACGCTTCTCAGATGGAATAAAATAAAATGGCAGTTAAAAACCATCATTACCCCTTTTCCTTTTTATCAAATATGTTTTTGATCACATTTTTGTCTCCTAGGAAATGTTTCCCAGCTCCCAGAGCAGCTTTTCTGAGGCCCCAAAGCAGTTCACACATTATTGAAAAACATTTTTAGGCTTAGGGATCTAATAAAGTGTTTGAGCAATGAAATTCTTGGGTTCTGAAGTCAAACGTTCTGCTCGATACCGTGAGGCATGCTAATCAACAGGGTGCAGGTTTGGCTGCCACCAAGCCCTGGTCTCTATTTAAATCATGCTAGTAATGTGGTGCCAAGGTTTCAAACAAATGCAGGGAGAAGTTTGGTTTGTTTTTTGGAGTTTTTTTTTCTTTCTTTGTATGCTTTTGATGAATGGTTTCAAAATGAAGCTGTAGTTCAGCAGGAAATATTGCAGTGCCTGGTGCTTGCTTTGGGAGGTTAATGATGGCAAGACCAGCCCTTCCATGCGTGTGGATCCTGCCACCATTCCCACATCGTGTAGGTGTAAACTGTGCAAATACAGATGAACTTGCTCTTGCAGCTTCCTCGAGACCCTCCTTCCTTGTTTAACCTCAGTGTTGCTGCTAGAGAAACTGTCTTCCATTGCAGAAGGGGGAGAGCAGCCTTTGCATTCCCCCACGGCTGAGATGCTGCTGCTCAGCTGACTGGGGGTGGCTGGCAAGTGTGTGACTGCCAAATCCATTATAGCACATTGGGCTTAAGAACTGAAAAAAACCCAACCAAGCAGTGGAGCAATAAGCCATTTCTGAAAGTAGTACACTGCAAGCAGAGGGGTAGTGCTGGCCAGCCTGCTTCCCAGCCTGAATCTACTGAGGAAAAAAGTCCTAACAAAAAAGTTGAAGAGCAGCAATCATTGTGCCATGAATACAATGGCTTTAGCCCACTGCTTTCTCAGGCCCTGTGTGCTTTGCAGCAGAAAGTCCCAGTGACCATTAAGTTATCTCTGAAAAGGCATGGGAACAGACACCAGCAGAGCTGAGTGTTTGGAGTCACAGCAGAACAGTGGGTGCACAGCTAGTTCTGTGGCTGAAGGGTCTCCAGAGCTGCCTTTGTTCGTGTGGGATGCAGGTGAGCACTGCACTTCAGCTGCAAGCCTTGGGAGGTGTTTTTCCCCAGCAGTTAGACAATCTCAGTGCCTGCATTTCAGTTGCACCAAAGTAATTTTTTTTTACCTTGGAGCACTAGGAAGTTTGACACCTTAATAGGAATCTTGTCTAGGTGGCTAGAGAGTTATCCTCGGTGTGTGCGAGGGGAGGCACGTAACTGAGGCTCTGGGAGCTTTTTAAACATGAAAGCTCTGTTGGATTTACTTACTTTGGCCTGCAGCTTAACAGGGGTCATTGATTTTTTTTAGCCAGTAATTGCTGTTGTAGAGGAAATTTGGTTTTTCTGCTGTATACAAGCACTCCTGACCTCAGTAAGTGACCCTTCGTACAGCCAGGAATTCCTAGGCAAGGAGTGAGTTTTCATTAGGTCCTGTAACCCGTATGGCAAGATCTACGTGTGCCACAAAGATGCTGCTTGTGTGTTAAATGAAATTTCTGGTTGAACCTGAGGCAAAATAGATAGATGGCCACTTTCCATGTAAAAATCCAAAGTATTTATGAATTTTGTCACCTGTGTGGCTACAGAGCCAGCCAGCCACTGCTCTGGCAAGAACGTAGCCCTACAAAAATCAGTGCCTGGACAAAAAGCAGGATGTTTCAAGAGCCTACACTGAATCAATAATTCCACTAGGACTGAGTGAAAGAAAGCAAAGAGTGGACAAAAGCACTTCACAGAAAATGCTCCTGGCTGCTCAAGTGGGAGAAAGCACTCCTGTGACTGGGGATACACAGCTGGTCTTGGAAGAATGTGGTACGAGGCTGCAGCTTTCTGAAATGAAGTGCAGACGTGAGGTTGCATTGAATGCTTTCTCTCTGGGAAATTCAGAACCACTCAGAAACTGTTTGTGCTCAGACTTTTGTCCTTCTGAAGGTGGTATCCTGTTCCTTTTTAAAATTACAATACTCCTTTGCAGTTTGGTCTTTTCAAAGCTTCAGATTATAAGGGAACTTCATTCATGATGTCCAGAGTAAGTGGTGATGAGAGGGTGTGATAGCCCTGAAAGGAGAATGGATTGTGGCATGTTGGCTTTACAGCTGGGGGAGTGGAGCTGAAGAGTTGTTCAAGACACAAGTTTTCAAAGGTGTTACCATTGTGGGCTCTGTCTCGGGCACATTATCATTGTTTTCATCCTTTTTTTGGTGATTTTAGACACAGTATCTCTGTAAGCCCGCTGTGGGTCACTGGTTTGGGTTTTCACCAAGTTCCTTGTCTGGTTGGCAGAGCTTCCTCGTACCTCACTCCCTAGGGAGCACAAGGAAGGATGCTTAGTTCACAGTTCCTTGTTGCCTGCTTTTGCCATCTAGAAGCTTGCATAAGCTGCATGGGGAAGGATGTATTTGAGAGGAAGAAATGGGTTCTGTCATTCTGTGTAGTTACAGAACAGACTCTGTGTGTGAGCATGTGTGTTTGTGCGTGTATTTTCTGATCCACGTTTTCTAAGTGGCATCCTCTTCCCACTCCCCATATGGCAGTTGCGACTGTCTTCCTCTGGGAAGGTTGTTTAGGACTCAAGAGGCTTCATTTACCAATAAACAGCATCTTGGCAGCATCTGGGAAGTGCTGCCTCTCTCCTAGAAACTGCCTCCTCACCTTCCATCTCCTACTACAGGCGAGGCAGGTGTGAATGATCTCATTGTGTTGTGGTGGAGGTTACGTGCAGACATACTAGCAGCACTCTGCAGAGCTGGAACATAGTATTTCTGTGTGCTGATACAAACACTACTACTTGTTTTGTTTGGGGCTTATTTTGTTGTTCTTTTCTTTTGATTATTTTTTTTTTTAATTGCAGTTTTTGCTAGCTTGGCCTGCTTTCTAGAAGGCTACTTATGCAAGCCTGTGATGGCAGGCAAATGCTTCCAGAAGGGAATGACCATTAGGACTTTTGGAAGCATGGATAATCTATCTCAGTTTCCTCCCATCCTCTCTGCATTGCTTAACAGCCCCCAAAATAGTAATGTAATCTTATGTGAGCTGGGATCACTGTCAAAAGGTGATCTCATCTCTTGCCAGATGTGTGGATGCGACTTCTTTGTGCCCTGTTCATTTTTGGCTGTTGGAATGACCTGTTGGCAGCAGCCATGATTTTGAGGAGCCTCACAGACTACTGAAACAGTTGTAGTAATCACGGTGAAAGACTGCAGTGGAAGAAAACAGGGAGATTAGAGTCATGGAGGAAAAAATGTGCTGTTTTCTAGACAGCGAATGGTTTTGTTGGGCTGTGGGGTCTTTAGGTAATGAAGTTGTGGCTGGGCTGTACTTCTGTGGATGCTGTTTGCATGATTCCCATGCAGTTTCCTCAGAGTGAGTTAAGCAGACTTCATCAGTACCTATTTGTGGACCAACGGGAATGACTTAGGTTAGATCTTGAAGTAGTTCATAGTAAAATCTGTAGAAAATCCCTTCTCATGACCATGAAAACAGGTGATACTCTTCTGGCTCCATCACACTACCTAAAAGTTCCCTGATGTTCCTGCAGGTGCTCCCTTGTCTAGAGAGCTCAGTATCCATGTGAGATGAAGCATCCCTGTAGGGTCTCATTGCACAGGGTGTGAGTGCTGGCCCACGCAAGCTGGGTGCTTGGAGGCATTTCTCTCCTCAGGATGAGAGCGATTCAAGCCCAGATGGTCTATATGTAGTAGCATAATCCGTGTGGGAGTATTTTCCAGCAAATAGCATGAGATTGGTGGTGCTGGTGAGAAAGCCCTGAATTTGGATTAATGAGAGCACTGAGGTCTGCTGAAGCTCTGTGTCACAGGGTCAATTTTGAGGTCTAGGCTTATGGTCATAAATAATGTAGCTACAAAGCCCTCGGGCCTGAGTGTGACACACAACTGAGTGTGCAGTTTCACAACTGTCCCTAGCTTATGTAAAAGTGCAGCTGAGATCTGTTGGCCTTCCCTGATCTCACAGTCCTGCTGCTTCCCATGTCTGGCCTCATGAGCAGGCCACTGTGGGGTCAACTGGAGCAGCTCTTTGCTTCTGCTGAGAGTTACCAGCCTGTTCCCTGTTACTTTTGAATCAGGTGAGGTGGCCGCATGATCACTACAAGTGAAACAAAGGGAAAAAGGGAAGGGAGACAGGATTGTCCCTTTTGGGTGTCAGCTTTGCTCCTGAATGCATGCAAGTCTTGTTGCACCACATCCTCGCCCACTGCTGCTGCTGAAGTCTGTGATTTTCCCTGGGGGTGCCATGGAAACGGTGGCATTCCAGTGGTGGCAAAGGGGAGCTGTGGTGAATCAACCCTCTGGTAGCAAACAGTAAGTTTCAATTAGAAAAATCAGTGGAAAAATAAGTATCTGCTGTGTTGCAATGCAATGTTATCTGTAGCAACCCCAAACAAATCTCTCTGCGAGGGAGGTTCATTTCCACCCCGTTAATCAGCAAACAAAGACTTGTGGGTGCGAAGCTGCTGGTCCTGGTGCTGGGTGCTGTGGGTGGTGCTCAGCGGGTGTGCTACAGCTGGGCGTGGAGGGGCTGTGAGCCTGGCCTAGTGAAACCACCTCAGAGAGGAGCAGGAGTCAGTGTCTGAGTTTCCAGTGTTTCCTTGACCACTTGGATTTCTGTTAACCCATCATCTGGAAGAAGCTAGTGCCAGTGCAAGGAAACTGCCTTCAGTGTAGCATGTGGAGTTTCCAAAGTGACTGCTTTGCATTAGAAGTGTGTATCCCAGCCAAGCTGACAGGTGGAAGAGATGGTGATGGGGAACCTGAAAGAATTCAGCCTGCTGTGGTATGAAAGCTACTGGAAAAACTGTCCTAAAAATAATGCTTATAAAGGGAAAGTTATTTTTACTTGGAAGGAAAGGACAGTGTTTTTTACCTTGCTGGCCACTGGGATCCAACAGTTTGTTTAATTTCCCACTCCATGAGCATTTCCAGCCCCACACCCCAGAGCACACGGAGCTACACCTGTGCCCTGCAGTGTCCCCAGAATAGACATGGCATCTGCTGACAGAAGGTGCTTTTCTTCTCCTGCAGCTGCATGCTTTTTTCAAACAACCAAAGCTGGGCTGGCAGAAGGGGGTAGGCTGACTCATGGTTGTAGCTACAGCCACACCAGGGGTTTTCCTGGCTTAGCAGTGTCTCCTACAGTGTGTAATCTCTTCTTCAGCCTCTCCACAAATCCTGGGCCTGTGCTAATAAAACCCAGTAGCATAAATGAAGCCTAAGTCATGTTTACTCCAAATCTGAAATGTAAAGTTGGTGATTGGGAGAATCAGGGATGATTGTGCTCAGGCATCTTGACTGCCATTTCCTTTAGCTATGGAAGAACCTTAGGCAGCAAAGTGAGAGTCAGTTTGAAGCAGAATCCTATGTTCCTATTTTTAAAATCCAAATTTGGGAGTGGGAAAAAAAAAGCAATAGGAAAACACGTTGATTTTCATGCTGTTCACTGTGGGCAGTTCTCTATTTCTTTGCACAGCAGTGAGCAGAATTGGAGTTTATTGCACTGACTGCTGGACTGTTTGGCTACAGAGCTGCTTGATGGTCGGAGCCAAATAATGTCATGTTTCTAATTGCTCTCAGGCTTTCTTTCTTTCTTTATGTGATTGGAAATGTCCCCCAAGCTGTGATTCTCTCTGCCCATGCTGCACACAAACACTCAAACGTGTTTGCCTCGGAGAGCTTCACAGTTTGGCTGGGGGCTGAGGTTGAGATTGTCGTGTTGTGAAAGCAGGACGTTGTCACTTGACATTCAGCAAAGAGGAGTGGACCTTGCCTTTAACGCTGGCTACCACATGGTTCCCTGCTTGGTATAGCTACCAGAAAGGGACAAAACCACACAGGTTTGGGTGCAAGGAGAAAGCCCAGCAAGGAGAAAGGCTGCTTTCTATTCATCAATAAATAACCATTTGGTGTTAGCCAATGGTGCGTGGTCATAGTGCACAGTCTCTTTGTCCCTAATGGCAAAATGGCATGTGTGGAAGCATGGATTTCAGAGCACAGCCACCATCAACTTGAAATACATTTGAAGTCTAGATGGATGTTTTGGTCTTTGGTCCTGTTTTATAAAAGAGAAGGCTTTTTGGTGATCAGATTGTATCTCTAATTTGAGCGTAAGGAAGCTCTGGGGTGCTGTCCTTCATCAAGCTGTAAATCTGGTAGTTGTGTTACTTTGTGCATCTGTTTGAAGTTCAAATGGTTGACAGCAAGAGCAAGGAGACTCCAGCTTAAGGCAGTGTAAATCAGCCCTGCCATTTCATGGGAATTGGTAGTAGCAGCTCCACGTGTGTCACTGCATGTTCCCTTGACAAAACGTTCCTCCTTCCTTCTGAGAAGCTTTAACAAATCCCTTGTTTGCAGCAGACCCCAGTTTTCCCACAGTCAAACCCTTTTCTTCTGTGTGCAGCTCTGGTTTTGCTGGGTTAGGAGTGTGGTCCCAGATCACTGTTCCTCTGACATCCTGATCCTCAACATTTTAAGGCCAGGCCTGTGTGACTGTTTCTGTAACAGCAAAGAACATGGCACAGAGCAATCCTTGGCTCCTCTGGGTATTTGCATTATGCAGAGATGTACTGATATTGTCTTTGGCTATATGATCAAATACTGAGGGGTTTTTCTGTTGTGGTTTTGGTTTTTTTTTGTGTTTGGTGTTTTTGTTGCTCTTGGGGTTTTTTTTTGGTGCTGGTGGTGATGCTCCCACTGAAGTGCTCCCTGACCTCTGTAAAGCAGAATCAAAATCTTCCAGAAGAAAGTGGACACACAAAGGCAGCATGTAATGAATAGAAAAGTAGCAATGTGGCATTTGCAAACTTTCCACTGTTTGGTCAAAATGACTGTTGTTTGTTGTTTTTTTAACACGCAGGCAGACAGGATGCATGCAGTACAACTCTATTTTACACCTACACTATTTTCTTTTTTTTATTCTTGGATGAGCTTTGAGCAAACGATGTTATTCTTTATACTTGGTAACACTGCAGAGAATTCTTGAATTATTTATTTCATGCATTTTAACTTAGTGTATTTGGATGCCTGTAAGCTAACTTTGTAACTGATTGGGTGTTTGAAATTTCTGAATAAATAGTGGTAGTTTGAAATACCTTGCCAGAAAAAGAGGTCACCCTCCTTCTTCCCCCACTGTCTTCTCAGGGGAAAAAAAAAATAAAATAAAAATCCCCCAAGCCTCCTTATGAGTGGTGAGGAGTTGATTTGTAAAACAGATGCTGCATAGAAGTAATTGAGTTGAAGTTGCTAGAAATATGTATATGCTGCACAACATCTGCAGATCTCAAGATGTATTCATTATCTTTCCAGAATTTAGATCGTAATTATGGGTCCTTTATTTAAGTTTCCATGGTGATACAGAAATATGTTTTCCCCTTGTCCTTTCCTAATCAGGACACTTGTATATTTGAATGGTGAACGTTTTTCTCTCTCCTGGGTAAAGTTAGTGTTATTAATACAGAGATACTGAGTTGACACAGAGCTGTCTGCTGCTCAGGCAGAGCTTCAGCAGCAGACGTACCCAACATTTGCTACAGATTCCCCAGTACCACTGTTTAATTAGCCTGTGTGCTTCCAAATCCCAGTAAGCAATGGCATCTGGTGTCAGATCAAGTGATGCAGTCGTGCTTTGGGGATTGGTAAAGTTGAAGTCAAAGTCAAGTGGCCAGTAATAGATCAAAGCAGGTCAAACTCCTCCCCTGCATCCCCCCAACCTTCCCAGGGCTCTGCTCTGCAGGGAGCTACCTGCAGGACACCCAGGGAGTGTCCTTCCTTACAGGAGGGATCCATGAGCACTGCATCCCTGTGGCTTTTGCAAAATGTCTTGTACTAACCAGAACTGTACACTGCCTCAATGTACCTTTATTTAAGGAAACAGCCTCGTGCCCACAGACCTGGGATTTTGATGTTAAGGGTTTTTCAGAAAATGGTGAAAGCTGTGGCTTAATTACTAAAGCTAGTATTTTACTCAACATTTTTGAAAGGTGGACTTCTGTTTCAACTTGAATATTTTTTCCTTTTTATCTTAAATACCCAAAATATAGACACACGAAAATAGAACTTAGCAGCATTTGCTGAGCATTTAATTTTGTAGAGGTTGCATGCGCTGCAGGTAGTGAATTAACAACACAGTAAGCCAAAAAACAATGTGTAGTTTTATGTGGTTTGATTATTTGGATAGATTGTGGCACATTTAGGTCATAAGGTTATTACAGCTTGAAATAGTTTTGATTAAAAAAAAAAAAGAAATTTCTTTTTGCTTACTTTAAAAAAAAATCCATTTTTACAATAGCTGGTCACTGACCATTTGCAAACTAATATCTAAAACCTTTTTCACTTTAATCAGAACAAGAACACTTAGCTTTTTCCTGCAGTTGAGAGCAGTTTGCCAGAAGAAACAGCAGGCTGATTGTCAAACTGTGGCAAATCAGACCAGAGGGTCAAATCTACCAGCGTGGCACTGGGGAAGAAGCCAGCTTCTTCCAGCTGGGCTGCTGGTGGGAGCGACTTGCTTTGGCACCACCAGCTTCTTAGCTCTGCCCTCCCTGCCCAAGGAGCAGAGTGCCCCTTCTGTGCAGCAGCAGGGTGATTTATGGGGCGGCGACAGCCGTTGTCACTGAGTTTATCCTGCGTGTTTTTAGTGGACCTAGCAGCATGTGCAGGCAGGAGCCAGGTGGCTGAAGGTGCTCTCCCTCCTAGACCACAACACTGCCCTTTGCTCCTTTGGCTGCAGCACCCGTTTGTTCAGCTGCTGGGCTTTGCCATGGCGATTATCAGAGCGGGTCTTGGCAACCGTGTGGAGTGCTCCATAGTCAAGAGCAGCAGCATCCCCAGCACCCCGGGGCAGCTGGCTGGCTGCACACACACACCCACTGCCCTCGTCCCAGCTCCCGGGCACCAGTGGGTCACAGCACCCCGCTGATGTGCTGCTGTCCTGCTGGGGGCAGGGAGACAGCAAAACCCCCCTGCCTTTCCATCCTGATGCAGCCGGGCCAAGTGGATTGAACCCTTCTCCATCTGGCAGAGAGTCCCAGTGCTAAGGAGGGTTCAGTCATCTATTCCCAGCACGTGTTGGTGCAGAGGGGAAGGGCGTTCGCCCAGACGTGCTCAATGCTATCTTCACTTTTAAAGGTTACAATTTACATTGGTCCCCCAAGTTCCTCTGTTGCTGGCAGATGGAGTCAGCCGTGCCTGTTAACCACGTGCGCTGTTTGTGTTTGTGGTGTTACCCAGAGCAGGTTATATCAATTGCTTTTTCTGCATAAAAGAAGTTCCCTCTCCACCTCGTCAGGGGCAGGAGGGGAGTGGAAGCAAGAAAAAGTTTTAAAGTCATTCGGTCACTTCTTTGTCTTTGCACATGCTAATGATTTTTCAAGTGGTTCTCTGAGTGTATTCTGCCTTACTTTGTGTTCTGCTCTGTTAAATATTCATCTTTTTTTAAAAAAAAATAAGGTAACATGCAGAGTTGGGCTAATAATATGTAAATGTTGTTGATTTCATAAGACATTCACTGGCTTTCCAGAGGTTTGAAGAAGTAGGTGATTCTCAAGTTCATTCTCCCATCCTCCCAAACCCTTGGTCCCCTTTTTCTCTCCAGAAGGTCCATCTGAGAGCTAGGAGTGTTCCATGCCATCTGGCTTCTTGGCCAAGGGCAGCACACTGTCTAAAGCCTGAGTTGTGTTTTTTTTCCAGTAAACATTTATGGGGAGGATGAAGAACAGGCAGCATCTTCAGGCAGGGATCTGAATGCCAAGTAGTGTTTGAATGAAATAAGAGTAAAGAAGTTGGAGTCTAAGATCTGTAGCCTCAATCAACATAGAGAGATTCTTTTGTGGTGGAGAATGAGACAATCTTTTCTCTCTTACTGAACTTTATTTCCTTATTGGTTACCTGCAGCTCATTTCTGAAATACTCATAGGAAGAGTAGGAGGGCCCAAGAGAAGAAGGACCCAAGCTTTGCTGAAATCTGTGAAGCTCTTTCCATTAACTGTACATGTCTTTTGAATTCTGGCTCGTAATCCAGAGGGTTTTTTTTGTGGATTTTATTGCCAATATGGCCAGATGAAAGACTTGCAGGACTTTGTTCTAATTATTTTTGATCTGTGCCATTTAAGTCATTCCTTTAGCAAGCCTTTTAGCAGGAGTTGAACGTCTCCTATTGTAACAGCTTTGCAAACACAAGGTGAATAGTGAATGAATTATGCTCTCTCATTTGCCAGCACATATGCCAAACGTCAGGCAATGACAGAAACTAAAAATTTATGGCACAGAAGGGAAGAATTTTATGATCTTCTATGGACTAACGTAATGACTCTTTTATACAAACAGAGACGAAATGCATTTAAAAATGTAGC
Source organism: Ceyx melanurus (assembly GCA_024611195.1). NCBI lineage: Eukaryota > Metazoa > Chordata > Aves > Coraciiformes > Alcedinidae > Ceyx > Ceyx melanurus. Next base: position 43,354 of record JANHGL010017567.1, on the reverse strand, counting down.
TACTTAGAAAATTGGCCTGAACACATTCTAAAATCTGGAGAAGTTCATTAGAGGGAAGAGCTGTGAAAGTGCCCTTTGTTTTTAGTTCTGTAGAATGATTTAATTCTGAAATAAAATTGCTTGGTTTGAATGCACCTTGTTATTAGAGAGATCATTGAACTTGTCCTCTGGCACAACATGGTGCAGAGTTGCTCTTACTTTTCAGAGGTAATATCAATATTGTTTAAATAGCTGTTCAGAAACTAGATGAACCCAGATGTTGTAAAGCCACCACTGTGCTCCAAGGGCATAGCAAACACTGAATCAGCTGAGCAGATCCTCTGGACCCTTCTAGGTGAGAGGGATGAAGGATCTTTCAGAAGTGCTGAGTCTGAATTGGGAGCATGGCAGTTTCAGACCTTTTTCAGTCTCTGCCCGAGAGTTCTTGTACTAGATGCCTTTTAAAGGTCCCTTCTAACCCAAAACTTTATATGATTCTCTTCTTCTTGTGTTCTCTTAACAGGCTTTTTACTCCCAGAGCTGGTAGTTTTCTTTTCTTACAGAATCAGAAATCTATAACTAACTTAGACATACAGCAAAGTTGAGCATCTTGGAGAGCCCTGAATAACTTCCCTCCCACTCAGCCTTGACATACGGCAGAGTCTTCTCACAGCAGGTTCTTACATGAGGTTTTCCTTGACCCTCTGCTCCTGTCATAAATATCATGAGAGTCTATACTTTGGGCTAAATTTTTACTTTTCACCTGTTAAAATCTTTGTAGTAACCTGAATAGAGCTTGGAAGGAGGAGTGCACACCATGGGGAGAAAGTGCTTGGAGGGTGCTCTGGGGAGCTGAATGGCTTGAATGGCAGCTCTGCCCACAGCCTCTCTGCAAATCACCCTTTTAATAAAGAGCCTATTTTAGTTCTGGAAACATGGAGTCTTCTCAGGCTATTACCCAGCATGTGGTAAATTAAACAATCTTGGCCTGATTGCATAATGTCACTTGAAATTTAAGATCCTTTTTCTCTTTAACCCCCAAAATTTACAAGCCATTTTTGTTTAGATTTATTGTAATTAGATAATGATTCTGCTCCTTTGAGGCTTTTCTAGGAGGTTTTTTAGCACTTTTTGATGGCTAATCTCAAAATAACCAGGGTCAGGAGCACTGCTCAGCCTCCCTGCATCAGGTTTGGCTCAATGCAAGGGAACACGTGGTGCCAGCGTACTGCAGAGTGATTTGGGGCTGTAGCAAGGGCCAGGCAAGAGGATTACTGCTGTATGAGGACAAATATTCCTCATTCCCACCTAACTGGTATCTCTGTTGCTGTTACTGTCTTTCAGGAAAAGGATTTTGAAAATCATTGCTAGTAGCTAGGAGGTTTTCAAGTCTACAAGTATCTAGGTCCCTGCTGAAATCCTTTTCCAGTCCATATTTAAACATGTTCTTCATTTTCAGCATGTGCTTACATACAGCCTAGAAGAAGGGATCAAATCTTTCATTTTGGAAAATCACAAAGAAAAAACAAGTTTTTTTTCTTATAAAAGCACAATGGTTCACTGCAGTCCACAAAGCAAGCATGACCTTGATCAGCAAAGGTATCAGGTATGTGTTAAACTCTTCATCTCAGTGTTTCTTGCTGGTCAAAGGAGCTATGTGGTGTTAATTTAGTCAGATATACTAGGCTCCATCTTTTAACTCTGGCCATGTGTTTTAGGGAGCAATGAGGCCTTGCAGGACATTTCTGTGGCACATTATAACGATTCAGAGAAGCCAGAGATTGTGTTTCATTGAAAAAAAGAAAGATACAGTAGGATAACCAGGGCATTTACCTGTCAGTGTGAGGGGGGACTTCACATATTTTCCAGCTTGATTTTCAGTGTTTGATGTGTTGAGCTCTCCCTTTCATCTTTGGAGAGATGCTTCCATATCACAGTACCTGTTAAAGTTCTCTATGGAAGTGACGTTCATCTTTTCATCTGACAAAAGTTACAGTTTCTTCATAGCCAGTTCTTCAAACTTTCATACTGACTTCCTTGATTTATAATGGTGATTTCTGTCCCCCAGTGTTCCCTTTACCTCCTTCCTGGCTTCTGGACACGTGGGACTCACCAGGGAAAGGTTGAGGGGCAGGACTGAAAAAAAAAATTAAAAACCCAAAGTGTTTTAGTGTACAGTACTGTCTGCCCTTAATTTTAGAATTGGCTTTTATTGCTCTGCAGGGACTCTTGGCTAATTAAAGTTCAGATAGTTAGATAATGCTGTCTCAACATAAATCCCTGATGCTGTGCTGTTTATTCATGTCAGGTATTCATAAGACAGTTGACATTTTCTTCCTTAAAGATCTTTCGGGTAAATTACAGGCCTTTTACTACTTTGACCTTTTCCTTTACATGAAGAACTTCTGTTTTCACAATTTTTTTTGTGACTATAATGTTAGAATGGATGTAATTGGAGAGGTGTAGTTGTTCTAGTCTGTACAGTTGTGCTATCACCTGTAATGATCCTCTAATACTGGTATTTATAAGTGATTATCTCTTACTAAACTACTTTAAATTTAGAGCCAGACTGTTTCACTGAATGGTTTTGGTGAATCACCTTTTCCCTTCCTTTCCCTGAATACTACATTTGCTTTCCTAACACATTCATTTTGTGCCTGAGTCTTAGGGAGATGGCTTGCTCTATTAATACATTTCTGGAGTTCTCCTGTTATGAATAGCCTTTTATGGCTTTAATGTAGTTTTTGAAAATTCCTCTATTATTGATCTAGATATTATCCCAGCAGGAGTCAAAACCACAAGACAATTGTGTGAGGATAATTTCTTACTACAGTAGCATTTTATTCTTTCGCCTGCTGTGTGGTGTGTGCTTTGATGGATGACCCACTGTTTAAAATGTGTATTAGACATTGGCTTGCTAATTAAATGCCTTAAGGAGAGCCTCTACCCATTCAGTCTCAGTAAATTTGTGGCGTTTCTGTTATTTTATTTCGTGCTTATGTTCTTACATTTACTTCTTTCTGTTTTCTGGTTTTATAGAGAAGAATGAGAGTAATGGCAAAAAATCAAATTACTTTGTATCCTCACTCAAGAGTTTCAGCTCAGGGCAGAGGCGAGACAACGAGGGCTCTCGGGTTCAGGACTAGGTCTGCCAGATGGGAGGATGAGGAGGAGAAGAGGTGAGTTTTGCATTTCAGAAGGGAGTGAGAAGAGCACTCGCCTGGAATTTAAGAGATCTGAATTTGAATCCCTCTTTCCTCATGAAGGACCATCTCCCATGTTTCAGAAGAGGACCGTAACTACAAAGCTGTGAGGTGCTCTGAGACTTCTCTGTTGAAGTGCCCATGCTTGAAGCATTTTGATGGGAGGGAGAATGTGAGACCATTCATAGTTGAAGAAAGGGGATAAAGTTATTTTCCTAATCTCTGAGCTGCTGAATTGAAAGAGCATCTATGGAGAGGGACAGGGACTTGTGCACATCTCCAGGATTTTTTTTCTGTGTATAATCCCCATTCCCCTTGTTGGGTTGTTTTGGGTTTTTTTTCTGTTTTTTTTGGGAGGGTTTTTTTTTGTGGAGCAGGTATGAATCAGAAACAGCATATTTGTTGCTAAGGCCAAATGTAGATTTCTACTACTCAGAAAGATTTGGTCTTTTTGTTCTAGACAGAGGGATGTGTCATCAAATGGCTTGGTTAAAGATCATCTAGGTAATCCTACCTCTCTGCCATGATCAGGTTGTTCAGAGCCCCATGCTGACTTTGAACACTTCCAGTCTATCTCCTTATCTATCAGATAGTCCATCCATCAAATCCATATCTCTCTAATTTAGAGACGAGGACATTGTGTGGGGCCATGCCAAAGGCCTTGCAGAAGTCAAGTTAGACAACATCTCTAGTTCTTCCCTTATTCACCAGTGCAATCACTCGATTGTAGGCAGCCACTACATTAGTCAGGCAGGGTCTACCCTTGTAAAACAATTTTGCCTGTGTCTGATCACCTTGCTGTCATCCATATGCCTTGACATATCCTCCAGGAAGATGTGTTCCGTGATCTTACTGGGCACAGAGGTGAGGGTGACTGATTTCTAGTTCCCAGGGTCCTTCCTTTTTACCCTTTTAAAGAATGGGTGTGAAGTTCCCCTTTCTCCAGTCACTGGAGGGTTTCTGTTCACTGCCAGGACTTTTCAAGTAAGATGGAGAGTGGCTTTGCAACTACATCAGTCAGTTCTCTCAGGACTCTAGGATGAATCTCATCAAGTCTCATGAAGTTGTGAATATTCAGCTCCCTTAGAGGGTCTCAAACCTGATCTTCTCCTACAACACGTAGAACTTAATTCCTCCAGTCCTTGCCTTGAGATTGAGGGACTTGGGAGATGTGGGGTGAGCAATTTCCAGGGAAACTGAGGCAGCATTGTTGTTGGGTACCTCAGCTTTCTCCATTTCAACTGTCACCAGGTTCTCTGTCTCAATTAGCAGGTGAGGAATAAAAACATTTATTAATCTGAACCAAAGTAAGCTAATAGTTTTCTATTAAGCACAGTGATTAATCCTGGGTTTTAAATACTTGAGTTGGAGACCAAATTTGAAAAAAATATTTTGTTCTATAGTAATGACCTCTTCAGAACAAACATTCAGGTTTGAGAGCAAGCAGGTGGCCCTGCTTGGGCTGGGGTGGGGGGGTACAAGATGACAAGATGACCACCAGATGTTCTTTCCATCCTCAACCATTCTGTGAAACCTTTAAACCCCAAATAACTGTGTTTGCAAGGAAGTAATTCTCTTTTTGTTACTGTCATCAGCTGTCTGGAGGCACAACTTGTTTTCTTTCACTGTAACTGCTCCTTGCTTATTTGAAAGAGATGGAGGCAGAATCTACCTCTTTGTGTTTCTGAAGCAAGGCCTGGCATCAAATGCATTAGGAGGAGGAAGGTCTCTGTTTTTCTTCTGAAAGTGCTTGCAGAACACACTCAAGGCCAAATCATGATGTTATTTTCATCTCTGTCCCTGCACATGTAATTATGTGTCACTCCACCCAGAGAGCTCTCACTGATGGCTTCAAGTAGAAAAAAGTGCCCTGTGTTCAAAAAAGAGGCTACAGTGGTGCAGAGAAAGAATCTGTGGTCTGAACCAGTGAAGATTATTTTATTCTTATTAATGAACCTTACTTTAGCCCAAAGAGAAAGAGTGTAGGATCAGATGAATAAAAAGTAATAAAAGCAGGCAGGAAATTAGGGAACACATTCCCTCTCAGTTGTCCTTGAGACAATCTAGCCCAAACATTAAATCTGGAGATTCCTTGTTGGCTTGTGGGGCTGGTCGTGCACACCCAAGCTCTCAGGGATGGGTAACATGGTCACAGTGGCACTCTGTTCAAACTCTGTGGAACTCCTTTCCTCACCAGCACCATCCCCTTGGAGGCAGTAGTGACTCCTGTCCTCCTCTTCTTGCACAGAAGGTAGTTGCTGGTAGCTGTTCACCAGACTATGCTTTTCTTAATTGTTCTGACCTGTGTTTTCATGGAAGCAATTGCTTTGGGGTTGCAAAGCAGCCTCAAGGCATTTGAATATCCCAACCAGTCCATTGATAATGACATTCAGTGGTTAACTTCTTCAAGTAAAGACAACTTGTTTCTCAGTTTGGGATGGGGTGATAAACAGTCATGTCCACTCATCTAATGCTGGTTTATACAGGATTTGTTATATTAAAGTTAGTGCTGCAGTATTCAGTAGATATTGTCTCTTGCATACACTGAAAATTAGGGGAGGGGGGAAGGAGAGAAAGGCACATTTTGGGAGACAGAGGGGGAGAAATTTATTCTAATCCTCCTGAAATTATTTTATCGATGAAAATTGTTAGATCTGGATGGACTAAGCCAACTGAGTTACCAAGACAACCTATCCTCTCGTGAAGATGACCACGTATCTGTTGATTCAAGAACAACAGCTGAGAGCAGGGGCGCTGGGCAGCACCGAGGGCCTGGGATGGAGCGTGGCGGAGCCGATGGCGTCGGCCTGCAGGCCGCCGATGGCCCTGTGGGAACCGAGACAGCCTTTACTGTCCAGGGATTTGAAGTAAATGATGCAACAGACAGCTCATCAGCTTGGAGCCCTGAGGTATGATGAATTGTCATTTATTACACACGGTGTAAGCTTTTTGAAGGATACTGGGGGCCAAAAACCGTTAGAGGAGAAGCGAAGTGAAAAATTGATCAGCACAGCACAAGATAATGGTACTCGTGTGTGCGTGTGTGCGTGAACATACACCCCTCTCTATGGGTTTCCCTTTTTTTCTGGCTGTTCACCTCTTGCAACTATCACTCATTCAGAGAAGCTCTTTTATTGCTTGATTTCTGACTACAGTCTCTGAACTGAAATTGGAACCATTAGCTGCCCGACAGCATTTACTGCCATTTAGCAAAGAGCACTCTGGTGGCCCAGGGCTTTGTTACTGGCTGTGTGTGCAGGGTGTGTGTCTGGGGACATGGTATGTGGTCACTGGGTCAGATCTGTGCTGCTTTTTCCAGGAGTTTTCTATGACTTAGACAATGGAAGCACCTTGAAAGCTGGAGGCAGCTGGTGAGGTTGCCCATGACTTGGCTAAGTGACCATCACTCCAGTCCCCATTGTCAGTGGGCATCTTTGCAGGGAAGGAGAGAGCCTGAGAGGTTGTCTTCTTCCCCTTAGTTCTGCTCCTTTATTTTGAAGCGTTAAGAAAACATTACAGATTTTAAGGCATTGTAAACAGCTGAGGACTTAGCATCCCCCTTCTCTCATAATCTTTCTGTGTGATGCGTTGGTTTTCATTATTGTTTCACCACAAAATTAAATTTCTGAAAATGTATCAGCCTGCATCAGACATATGAAAAGAACAGCACAAAGGTCATGTCTTCTGCCTGAGTTACGAGAGACTGTTCTTCAGCTGTGGAAATTAATACCTCCATCACGCTCTGAGCAACAGGGCTTTTAAGGAAAGGTTCCTTTCCTCAGGGCACTCTGCCTGCAGCCAGTTAGATGGAAAGCAGCTCCACAGTGCTTATGCTCCAGCCCTTAGGGGTGGTTTGAACAGCATTTTGGTTTGCTGCACAACCCAGTCCCACAAAATTCTACACAGCACATGGGAATTCCACTCGGCGACAGCCCTGCCCTCTGTGCCGTGTGCCTCTGCCACGCGCCGTGGGTCTGCCCTTCCCAGGCTCCTTCCTCCTTCTCCACATCTGCTGTGCATTGCCATGGTTTCACATGTGCCACGGTTGTCTCCGGTGTCCTCTTGTATTTCTTTGGAATACCTCTCTCGTTTTGCTCCCGGTACCTACATTTTAAAAATGCAAAGAATGGTTATAGCATCAGGGGGCTGATATGCCTGAGTCCCAGCTTATCTACTTACAAGCAGCTTCTCATTCAGAGGTATTGTGCGGACTAATGAAAGAGTTTTTATTGCAGGAACTGAATGTTCTGACATGCCAGAAATGTCCAAGCACTATTATGCTCTACTCAAAGGACCTCTCTTTAGAGACAAAAATTATAATTTTATGCCCCTGCAGTGGAACCACAAGTACCATTTCAAGCCTTGTCCATAATTAGCTGCTCTTTCAGGTTTCTCTGGCAGAAATGGACTTATTTTACCTAGTGAAGTGGATCTTGGCTGTCCCGAATGACTGGGTTATACAGACAGTATCAATCAGTATACTTGGTTTGACCTCTGAACAACTGTGCTGGAAAGAGGGAAAGAAAGAAATTCAGATGAAATATATTTCCTCATAGTCCAGTTTAAGTGTCTGTATAAGCAATACATTCACAAAGGGCTCACAGCCCCACCTGAGCTCCAAAAGCTGAGGGGAATTCTGTCAGTGATTTCCAGAGAAAAAAGATTGATTGTCCTTCAGCTTTTTATGCTGAAAACTTGTTCAAGAGTGAGTCCCAGATAGCACAGTGCTTTCTGAAGCCATGAGGTCTCTAAATTTGATTGCCCACAGAAAGGTCACTGCCGTGGAGTTTGGCATTTCTCTTTCACTCTCTGCCTCCAGTTCATGCAGTTTTCTCTGCAGTGGATGTGGCCACAGTTGGAGTAGCACAACTTAAGTTTTCCTGAAATCCAGATCTTTTCCAGCTGTTATGTCAAAAAACAGATAGCTGACCTTCAGTCTGCCCTATATGGTGCCAGAAGATGAGATACTCAGCTCTGTTGGGGCAGCAAAGTGACTCTTGGATCTTCATTCTGTGGGTTGATGATGACACAGGGGAGTTGCATTCTCCAGCTCAGGTGTACAGGTGAAAGCAGTTATGCCACAAGCACAGTTGTCTCCACACTTCAGCAGCCTTTCCCCAGTGTGCCTTCTCCTCAATAGCAAGTGCACAGATGAAAGTAGGGAGGGGTGAGCATGGGGAGGGAAACATGAATCAAGTGTAATCCCATTACATTTCCTTCTTAAATATTATTTCATCAACCAGACAGAAATAACCTGACAGCTACACAGCAGCACTTAACATTCACATAACATCCCCTTCTCTCCAGGCAACCTGGCCCACCTTTCATTTTTGTCTTTGCAGCCTTCTGTTCATATAAAAAGGCTTCTTTATGGGCAACCAAGTCATTTTGTGTTCTGTCCAAGTGACTATTTTTCTCTCTTTGAGGTTGTTTCTGCAGGTTGTATGACAGCAGGTCTCCATCACTCATGTGCACATGGGGACTTTTGTATTCACATGCACAAACATTAAAGGTTCCTTAAAGCAGGGGAGGGTCTGTTCACAAGGGTTTGAATGACAGGACAAGGGGTGATGGCTTTAATCTAGAAAAGGGTAGATTTAGGTTAGATATTAGGAGAAGGTTCTTTAAGATGAGGGTGAGAGATCACTGGAATGGGTTGCCCAGAGAGGTGGTGGAGGCCCCATCCCTGGAGACATTCAAGGCCAGGCTTGAGGAGGCTCTGAGCAGCCTGATCTAGTTAAGAGATGTACCTGCTTATTGCAGGGGGGTTGGACTAGGTGACCTTTGGAGGTCCCTTCCAACCCAATACATTCTATGATTAAACACCTATGAAAATACAAAAAGCTTTGCACACTGTGGCAGGTGAATCTGAGCACTTAAAAAGTAGATTGAGAGAAGGTAGGTAGGCATTTTGAAGTTTGTCTGAGGTCTTGTTTGAGGCACATACCACAGCAGACACTTTTGAAGGGAATTGCACCAGAAATCCTATGGCCCATCATTTGTACTCTAAACAATAAGATTCCTATGTTGAAAAGAAGTGTTGCTTGAAATGCCAAAGAAGATAAATGTTTGAGGAGGAGGATGACTCAGACTGCTAGTGACAGGCCTTAATTCACCTTCTGCTATTAACTGAAAATCTTTCCCTAGTACAGTGTATCCTTATGTTTAAACACAAATCGTTGATCACTATAGCAACCTCTTTATCACATGAAGCACGTTCTAGCTCTAAGATAAAAAAGCACTTTTGAACAGAAGTGCACACGCCCACTCATCAAAAGGTAAGGTGAGCATCCATGGGTTTTTATCTTCTTTTATCAAGATGAATCTTGTTTTAAAAGTAGGTGAAATATTGTGTGTGAATCGGTCTGTTCCTGTTTTGATTGTTTATTTTGAATTGTTATTCTGCATGTATTAGTATCCAAACTGAACAGAAGGAACAGATGCTTGTCTTGGGAGATTTGAAAAGGAAATAAAGAATCAATATGTATTTAATCAGACTGGTTTTCTTGATGATTGTTGCTTTAGCTGTTGGAGAACTATTGAATTTAAGGGTAGATCTAGAAATGGAATTTCCATTCTGAGAGAACTTTTGACATGGTTATTTTCCCTTCCATCAAAGTGAACACAGTGCTTAATTTTGTGCATTTCCAGCGGAACAAAATATCCCAAATGTTAGCAGGTTTTGACTGAATTGTTTGATTTTTGTAATGTAAAAAATCCATTTTGAAAAACTTCCAGTATACATTCAAAATAATAGGTTATGGGGTTTTTTTTGTTTTTGTTTTGTTTTTGTTTTGTTTTTTTTGTTGTTGTTGTTTTTTAACTGTTTGATTTAATTTGAAACCAAAAAGTTGTGTTGGTGTCTCAAAATAAACATGAATGAAATGTGGAAAAAAATATTTTAAATCTGTATAGAATTTTGCCCAAATTAACAGTCTTCTGCAAACCACCTAAATATTGATGATACTTTTTATTGGAAAAGCTTTAAATGAGTGATGTTGCTTAATAAATTGTATGGGGAATGTTACCCTAAATCAGGCAATTAACTATCAATGTCCTTTCAAGAAACACCATATTTTGCAGAGCAACTGCCTACACTTGCAAGCACGAGCAAGGAGAACACTGATGGGTTTTTTTTAATAGAACTGGGATCACAGAGACAGTTGCACTCCAACAGAGGTTTTATCTCTTCCTTCTCTTTGCAGGAACATAATGAAGTGAACAGTATACCAGCTCATCAGAGTGCTCATGAGCCCATCTGCAAATGTGGTGATCTAGATGTCCTCTTCAGCTACAGAGCCTCAAGTCAGAAGCTAGTAGTTACAGTCTTGGAGGCCAGGGATATCCCAGACAAAGACCGCAGCGGTGTCAACACCTGGCAAGTGCACACAGTCCTGATGCCTAGCAAGAAACAGAGGGGGAAGACAAGTGTCCAGAGAGGACCCATCCCCATCTTCAAGGATAAAGTGACCTTCAGCAAGCTGGAGCCAGAGGAGTTAAGCAGCCATGCCATTCGTTTCCGCCTCTACGCAGTGCACAAGGTGATTGGAGAGAAGATGATGGGAGAGCAGCTGTTCTACCTGAGCAACATCAGCCAGGAGGGGGAAGCAAAGGTGACACTGGTCTTGGAGCCGAGGAGTAACTTGAGTGTAAGTTTGTTGAAAGAAATATGGACTCTATAAAATTGTTGTCACTTGTCTGGTGAATGGGGACCAGCTGTACCTGATACCTTCCATTCAGAGCTGTTAGGATACAACTGCTGGTGGATCTGTCCTGCTGTCACTTCAAAAGTTATCAGTAAGGGGAAGCACAGGGCCTGTCTTCCCTACACAAAGCTGTGCCTTCTTAACAGTGGCTCAGCTAGCAAGTTTACACAGTCATGCAGACATATTAGATCTACACAAGTCCTCAGATGGTTGGTCCCAGAACCACTGAGGCTAAAAGCATCTTAATTTCAAAAGGATAGTGCACCCTTACATTGATGGACTTGTATTACTGATAGTGCAAGGCTACCTCATTTGGCACTAGCTACTAGCTTGTGTATCTGTGTTGTGCAATTTCCCTGTTATCAGAAGTATTTAGTAATGGTCCTTTTCATAATAGGAGTGGAGAGATGGGTCATGTGAGGAGGAACTTGTTGTGCTGCTTCATAGTCTTCCATGCACATCACATCACAGTATCCAGCTCTGGCTATGCCAATCAGTTTGTGTAGATGAGCTCTGTCCTGATTCATTGCCTACAAAAAGCTCAGTGAGAAGCTCTGGACACAAAATTAATAAAACATCATGCTCTGGGTGAAGAGTGGATAGAGAGAGCATCATGGTAGCAAGAAAGTAAGAAAATGCATAGTACATGACCAAAAAAAAAGAATCCAAACTGCAAAATGTATTCCATCCAAAAGTCGCTGTCAAGATTTACTATGCATTTGGTGTAGCAGGATGTATGCTTATCTTAGAGGCTTTGATTAACAGTGGTGATAACACATTATGCAGAGTTCCTCATCTTTAAGAAGAAAGTTCAGACATGTGTTTTTGTATAAATGATGCTCTGATTCTTTTGGTGCCCCCTCACAGTTCATTCTTAGTCATTGTCATTTCTTAAGAGAGATCTTGCTAAGCAAGGCTACAGGGTATAAAAGAAGGGAGGCTGGTGGTGAGTGTCCTGACGAGGCTGTCGGTGCTCTTTCCCCACAGAGTGCAGACTCTCAGCTTAGTCTGTCAGCAATCTCTCACAGTGACAGCGCTTCTTCAACACAGTCCCTGTCTCATGGAGGGGTGCCAGAGCTGCTCGTGGGATTGTCATACAATGCCACCACGGGGAGGCTGTCAGTGGAGATGATCAAAGGCAGTCATTTCCGAAACCTCGCAATTAATAGGCCACCTGGTAAGTACTTTGGCTGCTATTAAATAACACCGTAGAGTCAAAATTTGCTTTTTATTTTCTTCCTCGAGATATTCAATTATGTCATTTCTGAGCTGGGTTTCCTTGCGGAGTGTCTGATGGAAAATTAAAAGCATTATTTCAAATAGGTGTGCTGGTAAATTTTACAGTGTAATTGGAGGCAATCGCATGAAGACACAGCTGAGGGGACAGTAATACCTGAAGGTCTCTTTTACTGCATATACCTTTTCAGCATCTGATTATGGCAAAAGCACTATTATACCCAAAGCACAGAATAATTCTCAGCAGATCCATAAAAAGAAAGAAGCACTTTTCAAGTGATTATGTTACCATGTGACCTCCAGAGGACCTGCCTAGTGCCATTAAGCATTTCCCAGGGCTATACTTTTAGTCCCCTTGCTGTGCTGCTGAACACCAGGTGACCTGGTGCTTTGGGCCCTTAGGGGATGCTGCTGCTCTGAATTCTCCACTGCCACGCAAGAAAATCTTCTGTGGAAAGAAGTTTGGAAAGTTGTTGTTCTGGGTCACAACAGTTGAGTTCCCTTCCTCCAATAACTAAAGGAAAAAATGGAAAGTGCCTTAGAGTAGATTTAGTTAGTGCTTGAGCTGTAGACAGTCCTTCAGATGGATATTGGATGCACAGTGCTGATGCCCACAATATAGATTGGGTCATGTGTTATCTGCTCTGCTGCTCTGGGGTGCCTCATTCAGGGGCTGAATGGCAGTGCTGTATTCATCTCGTGTTGCCCTTTTGTCTCCTGCCTGAAACTGTCAGCTAATGGCAATGTGAAATAATGGGTTTTTATTTGTTGGTGTGTTTGCTTTTTGTGATGTGGTTGCCTGCCTGTCAAAGGTAATAACCTTTTAAGAGTTCCTCACATTCACTGGATTTGACACAGTATCTCCAGCTTGCAAAATGCTAAGATTGCTTTTGCAAGATGCTGTGCTCTTTGGCCCAGAGCTAGCAAAATATTTATGGAATATTTTAGTATATGGACATGAAAACTTAGGTTTCCACTAAACTGTTCTTCAGTATATTACAGAAATAATCTGTGTCATCAGTCAGTCCCTCAAGAATTAAGGGCAAGTCTATGCAACAGGAAAACACATGACCCCTGTCTGTACAGCCCTGGCTAGTCTTGTGTTAGCAGTAGAAACACAAGTCTCTATGTGAGTCACTTAAAGACACATTCTTGTTTGCATGTACATGTTTTAATAAAAGTTTTCAAGTTGGGACCTTTTTAGTTATTTTAGTAATTTTGTTTTAGTAAAGCAAAGGTAGGCTGAGTCTTACCACATGGTCTAGCAAACAAACTCACCTGGATTTGTGCTGCAGTGTGGGTACATCATAGAATCATAGAATGGTTGAGGTTAGAAGGGACTTCTGAAGATCATTGAGTCCATCCCCCCTGACATCCTAAAGTTTTATTCTCAGAAATGAGATCAAAGTAGTCCCAATCTAGGTCCAAGTTACTGCAGTTTGGGGTTTTTTTTCTGGCATGTTTTCATCTACCTGTGGTATTGAAGTTTTGTCTTTGGAATTCTGCTTCCTGAAGATGTGGATTATGCAGTACTTCTATTCCTAAATCAGGCTCTGCACAAGTTGTCCTGTATGCAGCTGGGTCAGGGATCTGCAATGTCCACTCTTCTCCTGTAAACAAAATGTCTTCACTGCATAGAACTCAAATAATTGCCTTCCAGTTTACTGCCTGCAATATCATGACCAAGTTACTGACATCTTTTTGTATTGTTCTAACAAATGTCTTTCTGGGTGCACGTTGCTCAGTAAGCTTAGCTTTCAGCATAGGTAAGTTTAGCTGCTTTGATTAGATGTCCCATTCATCTTTTTAGTTGGTGGGTACACATGAGTGCAGTAGCTTGGTTGGCAGCATCTTAAACCTGAGAAGCAGTTTGTGGTTGTTGAGATAGGAACAGGAAAAGAGGCATTCCTTGAGGTAGTTCTTTTTTTCAATTCTACCTGAATTTTCCATTTCTGTGTTTGTAGGGCTTCAGATAAACCTAATTCAATTGGTTTGATAAGCTAGCCAAAGTCTTTTGCCACTTCAACTAAGTCCTGACATTGTTTCTTAACAGTTTTTCCATCTTTGCTGTTAAGGCTGTCTTGTTTCTTTGCATCCTTTCTGTATTCAGATCAACGTTAGCATTGTCAGACAGGTATCTCTGAGTTAGATCAGTTATTAGGTGAAACATGAAAATTAATCAATGATTACAGATGAATTCTGAGGCTGTCACAATCTGCTTCTTTTACTCCAAGTCACATTTTTTCTTCTGCATTGTTGTTCTGCATCTATGAAGTTCCCAGTAGTGTGGTGAGAAATGGAAAGCCCAGTGAAGCAGAAATTGAAAGAAGTTTAAAAGAAGGAAGAAAACTAGTGCTTGTCTCATGCTGGAACAGCATTTCACTGATAACTCCTGCAGGCTCCACATAGGAGTGCTGTGAGGTCCAATCATTACTGTCTGAAACATGCTGGTGGCTGAATGAGATGCTCAATAAGTCTTTCACTAGGTGAAAACTAAAACTCCTGTCTCCCTCTCTGGAGGGTGAGCAAATAGCCCTTGTGTTTTCTCAAATATGTCCTAGCTGTGATTTTGTTGTTTGAGGCTGAGAGGGAATGATTTATTTCTTTCAGGTATCATGGGGATTTCAGCTATAATAGCACTTTGGGATGCTTCAATACCAAGCCCAAACTGCTATTCAGGGCAGCCATTTATGGTACAAATGAGAGAAGTCAATGGGCAGAATCAATCTCCATTCCCAACCTTGTTTGTGCAGAGCCTATACAGTCACTACCTATATGTGATCCTGTCACAGCCCAGTGGCTTTAGTATTACAGAATCAGAGAATCACAGGGGTTGGAAGGGACCTCTGGAGATCATCTGGTCCAACCTCCTGCCACCACAGCAGGTTTACCTTGAGCAGGTTGAACAGGAATGTGTCCAGGAGGGTTTTGAAAGTCTCCAGAGAAGGAGACTCCACAACCTCTCTGGGCAGCCTGTTCCAGGCTCTGTCATTCTCCAGGAAAGAAGTTTACTGCAGCTGTCAGCTATTTTCAGCAGAATTGGTTGCTGATGATAGCTGCAGCTGTGGGGAGTGACGGGAGAGTCTTGCATGACAGCAGATCTCCAGCTGTGCTTTCTGCCCACTTTGACCCTCTCCTCTGCCACCTGGGGTCCTGCATAGGTGAGCTCAGCATCTCCTGCAGCATGTGCTCCCTCCATGGTGTCCTTGCAGAAGGAACAGGACTGGGGCATTGGTGATTTTAGGTGTTAGTCTTCAGAGACTAAACTAGATGGTTTTCTGGAGAAGGAAAGGAAGATTGTGCATGTCCCATTTTTTCCTGGGCACATCTTTTCCTTGGCTTAAACCTTTGAGTGGGATGCAGAGCTTTAAATTGAGTCATTGAGTCAGGTAAATATCAAAGTCATAGGTGCTTATATAATAACTGAGGGAACAGCAGAGAGCTTACAAAGACTTAAGTCTAGCAGGCAGTGTCTTCTCTGCCACATATGTGGGGTTTAAGAATAGTTTGGTCAAGGATAAGTGTCCAGCTATTGTTCTGGAGAACATACTGAGTTATGGGCCCGAGTCTGCAATCCGTGACCACACAAACAGATCCATTATCACTCCAAGCACTTAAGAGCACTCAGGAGCATGGCTGCAGCATTGGACTGTAAATTACCAGCGTGTGCCAAAAAGCCTCATGCAGAAAAGCATCTGCAGTTTTGTCAGATGTGGACATCCTAAGTATTTAGTGCTAATGGTTTGTGTGCTGTGCACCTCATTCTCTTTGGTTCTTGTAAAAAGCATTAAACTCTGCTAGGGATTCATATTTTGGGCTGTGGTTATTGTATCTTTTCAGAACAAAAACCCGTGTGTTCGTATAAAGGATGGTGGCTATAAAAAAAGTAACAAGAAAAGCCCACACTGCTGTCAGATGTGTCTTTAAAAATTTATAACCAGTTACATACTATGTGCATGGTGGTAGTACCTTGGGATTGTAGTGATGGACCAGGAATCATTTTGCTAGTTAGTGTATAAATGTGCAACAGAGAGATGGTCCCTGCCCAAATGATGTTTACCCTTCATCAGCTGCTCTGCTGGGTGCAGCTCTCCTCTAATCCAGCCTTCATTCTTTGCTGTTCTACATTTCTTTTGGGGTTTATGTCTGTGTGTAATGCATTTTGAGAAAGACTATTGTAAAGTTATTCCCTCACCTAAGAAAAGTCCTCCAGGCTTTTCAGCAGCTGCAGAATTAATCACACATAATAATTACATCCGTACATGATTATTATTATACCAGCAGCATATTAACCCCATTAAACAAATACAATAGCAATAATGCTGGAAAAGACAGGAGGGAGAGAACAAGCTATCAGGATTTCTATTGGGAACAGGAGAAATTCTTGGAGTAAAGACTTTTCTGAAAATCTGAGTCACAGATAACAGTGCCAAGAAGCACAGAAGATGCTCCCATGGTAAAATTAGGATCCTTACATGGTATTTGTTGCTCTGGTATCAGAGTGCTTGAAAGCCACTAGTGGATTTTAGTTTATCGTCTTGTTTGTGTTGGAAGGAAAGTTAGTTCTCCAGGACTGAATCAGGGGTAATAAGATATAGGTTGATTTCTTAAATTGCTCCCAACAAGACCAGGAGACTGAATAGAAGAAAAAACTTTTCACCTGCATATCTTGGTCTGAACAGGGAACTTGCATGAGCTCCTAAAACTTTGTGATCCAAGCTTCCATCTCAGTAGTAGTAGAGGGAGATCCTTACCAGGGTGAGCTGGGGTGGATTCAGTCCTCCAGAGAGCTCGAGTAGAGCAGTTGAGGTGCTGGGCAGCTACTTGCTGTTGAGTGCTTGCCAGTTGGTCACAGTAAGCTTGTACAAAACCCCCTCTCCATCTGCATCTTTTACGATCAGCAGCCCATCCTTGAATATAGCTTGAATACACTTACAGTAAGATCAGCTGAGGAAGTTTTGTTCAGGGTGGTAAAGATGCCACTGACCACAGGGAGCCCCAGAAGGATGTCTCAGTAACGAGCAGCTGGGCAGTGAGGTGGAAGGTGAATGTAAGGGTGAATGTAGGGTATTGACTGGGGTCAGGGATGGAATTCAATCTGGGTGGACTCAGAGCCACTTGGGAGTGAAATATTAGACTTACAATAAATAGCTCCAGGAAAATGTCCACTCAAAGATCAGCAGTAGTAGTGAAAAACAAACAAACAAACAAAAGGTTAGAAATATACAGAGGACAAAACGAAAAATTGGTATTTGACTCTAAATATAGAGTCACTGGTGTAATAAGTACTGTGTATAGTTCTGGCTCCCTCTGTTCACACACAATACAGCAAAACTAGAAAGATGTGATGAGGAGTGTCAGAGACAGTCAGGGGTATGGGAACAGCTTCCAGCAATGCAGCTGAATAGACAGCACCTCCTACGGTGTTAAGACAAAGGCAGGCAGGGGAGGATTTCATGGAGGTCTGTGAAATCATAAGTGTTGTTGAGAAAGTGAATTGGCAACTGTTATTCATTGTTTCTCTTGATACAAACCAAAGAATCATCAAATGAAGGGAGGAGGTAGTGGGTCCTGAGGAGGAGATAGCTCTTGTGTTGTTGAGTTCCTCACTACAGAATGTTGAAGATGCTGGAAGTTTACTTGAGTTTGGTTCAGCAGAGTACAAGGTCACAAAGAAAAATCCTCTGAGGACCATTAAATACAAAGACACTGCCTCTGACTGGGGATGTTCTTAAGTCACAAATTGCCAGAGACAGGGAGAGAATCTGCATATGCAATATTTGACATATTTTTATAGACTTTCTAGGGCATGTGTTATTTGGGTGAATGGACTAGCTTGGTACAGCTCTTCCCACCGTGTGAGAGACCTGGAACCACTTAGGCTCAGAAAAGCCCTGTCCAAAACAAGCAGAGGACAAAGCCATCACTTCCAGGGTAGAACTTTCCTAATTCCACATTTCAGTTGTAGCTGAATGTTTAGTACAAATCCGCAGTGATTCTACAGAGCAGTGTTTGCAGGAGATCCCATGACAGGCTGTATAATAAAGCCATGCCTGTGGGTGTCACTGCTGGAGGTGAGAAAAGCCTGGCTTAAGCATCCTTACATCATGCTGCTGCCTTGCTGAGAAGCTGTCAATGTGTGCTTTCTGATACGCTCGAGGTTAAAGTTCCCGCCCCCTTTCGGAGGCAGCAGCAATGCAAAGAGCTCAATGTGTGTTGTTGGAAGTGCTGAAATGCCCTCAGCAGGGGAGAGTCACCTTGTGCATCCCAAGAGGTGTCTGTTCTGCTGTAGCTGTGCAAGCCTGGATGGAAGCTGCACCTCCTCGGGGCTGGAGAGTGCAGGGAGTGATAAGCTGGCTCTGCAGCACGTGTTCCTCACACTGGAAAATGGAGTGGACGTGGGGTGTTGAGGCAGCAGAGTAGGATCACCAAGGAACTGAGCTCAGAGGCTCTCTGGAAATAGCTTTCTTCTCCAGAGCATTGCTTCCAAGGAGCTCTTGTCTCCTGCCCCCCCCCGCATGAAACAAGTCACTGATGCTGGCAGATCCCTACCCTCAGGCCAAATAGTGATTCCAGGGAGAAGTGCACTCCTTTCTGCTGCATTTTATATTGAAGGCACTGCTGGTCTGTTCTCTGATGACTCACATCTTGTGGAAGTTGCCAGATCCCAGCCTCTCCCTTGTGTGCCAGCCTCAGGAGAGAGGACCTGAGACTTGGTGGAATAGGAGAAGAAAAGTTGTCTCCTCAGCAGCATGATAGGCAGCTCTCAGCTCTTCTACCACTTCTAGAGTAGGCCACAAGCTGCCTCTGTCCTAATCTAGACTTCCATGGTGTGGGGTTGGGAACAAAAGCTTGGGTCCATTCTCCTCTCTGCTCTTTTCCCAATCCAGCTGCAGTGAGCCAGGATCAGAGTATTTCTGCCCCACTGCTGGTTTAATGGGAAAGTGAAGCTGTGGCTAATGGAGCAATGGGCTTCTGGGGCTCTAACTGAGACCTCAAGTTGAGCTGCACTGTACAAGAGTAACACAGACTCAAGCTGGGACTGTTTTACCATGCAAAGATGCCGTTTATTCCGTAGGCTGGGAGTGTGGGCATGCTGGCTGGGTGGAATGAAGCTCTAGAACCAAAGCTCTATTTTACTGTGGCTGTTATTAGTCTGGATTGAAGCCCCCTGACATGGCTATAGTGCTGTGGGAAATGAGCTAGCTCACCCAGAGCATGGGTGGGAAAATCTGTATGGCACTGAGTGGTACCCTGCAGTCTGCAGACCTGAGAGGTCATGAGTCTTTGGTTGTTTATTTCCTTTCTAAATATAAATTCAAGCAGGGTTTAAATGCTTTTGCATTTGTGATGTTTTTGTACACAGGTCATCTTCATTAATAATGGTGGAGCTTTGGGTAAATGAAGGCAGAACACATGCTATGGTCCCTGCTCCAAAAACAGAACGGATAAATTATAGTTGATTATTCCCCTGAGTTGTCATTATCAGTTAGTTCCCTCAGAAGGATGATGACAGAAATGGGTCATTAGAAGAATCGCAGATAAACTGATTGCCTTTGCAGATGAGCTCTCAAGAGGTGTTTTATGGCTAGGGCAGTGTTGATGGAGACAGAGGAGCCTGCACGAGGAGAGCTTTGGCCACACCTCTGGAGTAAGATTATGCAGTGCCAGCCCAAAATGTGTCTGGCTTCTTGCAGCATCCCTTGATTTAGTGCTTTTTGCTCTGGTATTAAATGCAGAGGTGTTGATATTTTATGTATATGGGAACATTATTCAGTACACTCATACCAGAGATGAAAGATGAGTTTAGAGTAAAAATGATCTGTAGCAAGAACTTCTGTTCCAAAGACTGTGTGGAAAGGAGAGCTTGGTGGCTGCGGTGCTAAAATTGGTCTCAGCAAAATTAGACTTTGTTCTTTACAGACTTTTGTGTAACCACAGGCAAGCTGCAGTCTCAGACACTCCCAGATATTAAGAGGTCTCACTCTTCTGCATGTCAGTGAGATAGGTGCCTAAATAGAAGGTGAGCACTCAGGCATTTTAAAGAATGTAAGCCTTAATCTCTCTTCTTCTTTTGTGCTTGACAGAGGTAGCATGAAAGTAAATACACTGAAGAGCACAGAGTGCTGAGATACCACAGTAATGAGGCCATTACTGAATCTGAGCATGTAATTAGATGGAAAATGTTTGCCTTCATAATGAATAGATGCTCTCACACATACATTCCTCAGTAAATTTTCAAGTTTGTCCTTGCTGTAGTTGCACTGATTTCACCGTGTATCTGCAGATGGCTTTTCTTCTCTGGTAAAGCCAACTAGAGGGGAGAGCTTTCTATCTCAGAGGAGCAGGCTGGACCACAAGGAGAACTACCATGTGTTTCCAGATTAGACACCTAAAAAGGTGCTGTGAAGAGCACAATGCAGTAAGGGCAAACCACAATCTGAAAACTTAGTGAAGAAGCATTTCAGCTCAGCCTCATCCAGATCAACTCTGCAAAGCAAATTTCACATGCTAAATATATTACCCACACCTACTCTTTTATTTCTGTTCAGCAAACTTGATTCTTTTGGCTGGTAAAATATACCCAGGGGAAGAAATTTGAGAAGAATGAGCAGCCTGATTTAGTTGTCACTTGCAGTGGTTTTGTGCCTGTATTTACATGGGGATGAACGGGACTCCTGGTGTTACCTCTGCTCTGAGCACAGTCTCCTTCCAGCCTGGGCATTCTCGCCTCATCCAGATGATAGATGCAGCATCCTCACCAGCCTTGGTGCTGCATAGACAGGGCCTTGGTGCAGAATTATGTAGCTGATTTGATGTGTATTAAAGAAAAAAAGCTAGTTTTCTGTCTTGGACATCTGCTGGGTTAAAGTCATTGGCCATGCTATGCTTGGTTTTCCTTAAAGCCTCCCTTGCAAAAGTTGAGGCCTCACTCAGGGATGTGGCATCCTAGAGCTTAATATTGCAAGAAACTCATCCATTCACTGCCTGGAAAATTAACTGGACATCCTGGAACAGCACTCTGTGAGGTGTTTTGGCTGTGGCACTTGCTTGTGTTCAAACCTAAATCATGTCACACCTTGAGTATTGTGTCCACCTCTGGGCAGCTCAGTACAAGAGAGATGTCGAGGCACTGGAGCGAGGGCAGAGGAGGCAACAGAGCTAGGGAAGGGCCTGGAGAATGAATCTTATGAAGAGTGATTGAAGGAGCTGGGACTGTTCAGTGTGAGGAAGAGGAGGCTGAGGGGAGACCTCATCACTCTCTACAACTCCCTGAAAGGACACTGCAGAGATGGTGCTGGTCTCTTCTCACAGGTCATTAGCAATAGAATAAGAGGGTATGGATTCCAGCTGCAACAGGGTAGGTTTAGACTGGGCATTAGAGAAAAAATCTTCACTGAAAGAGTGGTCAGACACTGGCACAGGCTGCCCAGGGAGGTGATTGAGTCCCCATCCCTGGATGTGTTTAAGGGTTGTTTGGATGTGGTTTTGAGGGACAGGGTTTAGGGGTGAACTGTGTAGAGTAAGGCTGATGGTTTGAGTTGATGACCCCAAGGGTCTTTTCCAGCCTGAATGATTCTATGATTCTGATGGCAGCACTGTCTGCTGGGTTGCTGCTGAATTATACCATGGGCTTCTTTGGTGGTTCTGATTAGAAGTTGGTTGACTCCTTTGGGCAAATGAATGTGCCTGCAGGTAGGTGTGATTAATCCCACCAGAGCTGCCATTACTGGTGGCCATCAGAAGGAAAGATGATAGGAAGTTTTACTGAGAGGAAAATCTAGTCCTATTCTTCTCAGACCCTGCCCCAGCACAGCTGTAGACACTCTCTCAGGAGCTGCCAAGGGGTTCAGGGGCAGGACCTTTCCAGTGGTGCTCCGTGCCCCAGCTCTGCCCTTGCTAACTGGTCCCAGCCCCTGCTGTGATCCCAATCAAATGCTTTCACCCTCAGCAAAGCAGGTCTCAGGGTAGGGGGAAAGTAATCTGACACTAATGATATAACTAGAGAAAAATGGAGGTATTGAGCCAGGAGCAAATAATGAGGGTGTCATCTCCATTAATTCTTAGGACTCAGCACTCACCTTTCTTGTGTACCAGAAGAGTCAAGCCCCTTCAGCATTCTTTCTGTAAATGGGATTGGTTTGGAAAATGCACTGAAATGATGTAGAAAATGTAAACTTTCTGAAGAAGGAAAGAAGGAAGGAAAGATTTTAGAATTCAGACAGGGAATTGTACTAATGATCCTGCCTGGTGTAGACTTTTATTATTTTGAAAGCCTTTCCTCACAAAAGAAAAAAAAATAGAAAAAAAAAGAAAAAAAAAATCCATACAACTAGTGCCCACTTATCTTTATTTCCAGGGAGTTCTCCACAGCCTCAGGCCAGCAGCCAGGACTTCCCCATGAGGAAAGCTTCAGTGCATATTCTGGTTTGTCAGTGCATCTCTGCAACTACTGCAAGAGATGATGTCTGTTATTTGCCTTGCATGCTTTCACATTGGGTCAAGCTAGAGAATCCTCTCCTGGGCTTTATGTTTCTGATGGGTCTGAAGCTGTTACAGATGTCAGTCCCTCAACACCACCACTATGGAATATAGTAATATGGGAACTAGTCCACCTCTTGATAAGGCAGTTCACAGAATCACACAATCATTAAGTTTGGAGAAGACCTCCAAGATCATCAATTCCAACCATCTGCCTAACATTATCATAGCCACTCAGCCATGTCCTCAAGTGCCACATCTACATGTTTTTTGAACACCTCCAGGCACGGTGGCTCCATCACCTCCCTGGGAAGCCTGTTCCAATGCCTAACAACTCTTTCAGTAAAGAAATGTTTACTGGTGCTCAATCTAAACCTTCTCTGCACAACTTAAGCCCATTCATTCTTGTCCTATCACTAGTTACTTGGGAGAAGAGACCAACACCCACCTCACGTTTCAGGTAATTGTAGAGAGCAGTTTTTTCCTTCCCAGATACAATCAGGAAACTGTTTAATGTCAGAGCTCTGCTTTTCTGCCTAACAAATAGGTCTTTGTTGGCAAGATCTACTTCCTTCCTTCCCTGTATTATATGGGGAGCCAGGTTGGCATCCCCAGCTAATGACTGGACTGAACTTTCCCCACAGTAACTTGATAGCTGTACAGCTGTGCAGCTCACAATTTGCTCCTCGATTGTCAGTCTCCTGACAGCTTTCTCAGTGGAACAGTTTGAGAGGAGTGGAAAGCCCTGCTTTGGAGACACAGAAGTGTTTTCACACCTGAAGTGTAATTTCACACCTTGTGTTGCTCAGTAGAGAAGTGCATAAAATAGCACATCAAACGGGAACAGAAGAGGATAGACATGCTGTAGACAAGAGACTGAGGCTTGTTGTTTATTTTCTATCTTCAGCACACTCTGCAATAATACTCACTTGCAGAAACCCAGGCACAGATTACGAAGGGGACTTTTCTAGCTGAGTGATCCATTACTGTCAGGTGCAGAGCAAGGTGAAAGCTTAGGCTGATCTGGGTGTGTTGGAGCACTGGAAGAAAGCTCTGCATGAGAGTACAGTATTAGTGACCACCTAACAGAGGTCAACTAATTGATACAGGAGGCAGCAAAAGCTTTAAGGGTGGATTTATGGGAACACTGGCTTGGACCATCCCTTCCCTGTATCTACTAAGCATTTTTACACCTTGTACTGGCTTAAATAGGGAGTAAAATTGGCCTTGAGTCCAGCAGAAAAGTAAGATGAGAATTTGGAAAAAACCTTGAAACTACCGTGCAAGATCAGATAATTTCACTGTCTAGACAGGTTTCCTTTCCCTCTTTTTGTTTATTATCTCAAAGAATAGGTCATAGAGGAATTCTTCCAAAGGAGAGTGGTGGAGAGTCAAGTGCAGCCAAGGGAAACCCTGATAAGACAGCCCCAGTGAAACCTGGTTGCTGAGGGAGAAGAAGGGAAGATGGAAACAGACTATTGAAATGGAGATGCTCATAGTTTCAGTCAGTCTTTGACAGGTTTGTGAGGTTTGAGAACCACATTTAATTCCCTTTTCAAGACAGCAGGGCTGAAATACACACCTGTTTCCTTCCTTTTTCTCCCTAGCTGGATTTGAGGAAATCCAAGAGATGCTTTCACCTTCTGCTTCTCATCCCCTGCCTTTCACTAAGGAAAGTAGTCCAGCCCTCATTTCAATTTTTTAATGGGTTTTTTTTTTTGATCACTTGAGACTTTCATTTAGTCCATCACCTGTGCCAAACATAGTGTTTCCTCTTTTTTTATCCTAGACACCTATGGAAAGCTCTGCCTGCTCAACTCAGTGGGTCAGGAGATGTCTCGCTGCAAAACCTCCCTCCGCCGAGGACAGCCCAACCCTGTCTACAAGGAAACTTTCATCTTCCAGGTTGCCCTCTTCCAACTCTCTGATGTCACACTCATGATCTCCATATACAACAGACGCAGCATGAAGCGCAAGGAGATGATTGGCTGGGTCTCTCTGGGGCAGAACAGCAGTGGAGAGGAGGAGCAAAGTCACTGGCAGGAAATGAAGGAATCAAAAGGAACTCAGGTCTGCAGGTGGCACACGCTGCTGGAGTCCTAGTGGTTATCAGGGCAGCCTGGGGGTCCTGGGACTGCTCTCAGTCAGCCGAAAACAGCTATCCTGTGGCAAGCACTGTGTTCTGGCAGGTCAGGGATGCTTTACCCTGACTTCTCAGTGTTACCAGTTATGGGTATTAAAGGTGGCAAGGCCTGGGAAGCAAGTTTAGTTCTTGTCCTTCTGGGTTGTCCCATATTTTCTACATCAAAATAATTAACTCCAGGAAGAACCAATGGGAGTACCTACAAAATCCTTTCCTTGATCATTGTCTTGCTTGTTTTGTCATAGGCTTAATTATCATGGAGAGATTTTGATGCTGTTTCCTTCTGGGGTAAACTCTCCATTCCTTCCCTCTCCTTTATATTAATGGTTTGCCAATATTCTTGACACGCAGCTAGCTCACAGAAGGGCCAACCTGCATGCAGATCACATTCTTTCCCTTTTATTATTGTGTTTCCAAGTCCTAGAAATAAGCATTTGATACTACTAAGAATGGTTGATAATTTTTTCAGGCAGCATGGGAAAGCACTTGAATTCTCTGTCAACTTTTAAGTGCCTAGACATTACTACTGTTCTCCTGTACTAACAACTGATATTAGGACTAAACACTACCTGTACTTTTAATTAGGCATCCTGTGCACTTGTTATTCTGCATTGCCATGGGTTTGCACGAGAGAAACCTAGTGTCTGGTTGATATTGCAATTACACAATGCATGTTGAGATGCTTACTTGAAATTCATGGCTTCTGTCATCAAGAATGCCAAAAAAAGACCAGAACTAACTGCACATCCACCTTTGTGCCTGAATAGCACTTTTCTGCATCATTGTTTTGTCCATGTGTTATGTTGGTTTTTAGAAGTGAGGGCTGTTCAGAAAAGCATTCCTGTGAGCATTGCACGGGAAGGCTCTAGGTCCCTGGCTTTGCAAGCCAGTTAAGCACAACTCCATTTGCTGAGGGCTCTTCAAATGTGTTAGATCTGTCCCAGATTCCTTGCAGACAAGGAATAGGTCTGGGGGACTCCCCCAAGGGGCTGCTGGCTCTGCTAACAGCAGAGAGAAGCGTTCCTGCCTCTGAGCACAGCGCAAGGTGCAGGCTGGCTGGGTGAGGTGATGGCACTTTTATGTAGTTACTTTTCAGACTGTATTGTCATTTTCCATTTTAAGGTTATTTTTTTCCTGTCTCTGTGAGTTGAAGTCATGGAGATGATGGATGGGGGACATGTCTTAGTCTCCTCCTTGACTCTGGAAAGTGGAGCGGTCATTAGCTGCTGCGATGTGACACGGCACAGGATGCTCATCCTCTGTAGCAATGGTATTGTGGGCAAGAAGGTGCTGAGATCTAATCCTGTCAGCTGCCCAGTGTCCTGCTCTCTGCACTCCCTAGGAGAGAACTGGCATTTCTCTCTTCCTGCTGATGATAGCAAGGCATAGGAAATATTTTGCTGAAAAGGTTTGTCTGTGCTGAATCACTCCGTGTTTTGTTTTTGTCATTTGCTGAGACCTGGCACCATGTTCTGCCTCCCACTGCACCACAGTCATCTCCTTCCCTTCAGTGGTGCTCTGCAAGTCTAACTAGTGCAAATTTGACCAAAAATGAGCCTCAGTGCTGGTTTGTGTCACATCCAGGTGAGGCAGTCCCCGTGGGGCAGGGGTGTGATACCCACAGGTTATCACTTGGTGCCACACACACAGGCTTTGTCTGTCTTTATGAAGTGGACAGAATAATCTGTGTGGAGGGACTTCTGGTGTAGGTGATACAAATTATTCTACAGGCTGTGGTTTTCTATATTCTTAGCACTTACCTGTCTGAGCATCTTTGGTCTGGTGAGACTGGGTATCCTATGCAGGAGGGTTGCCCTCCACTGCCTAGATAAGCTGGCATAATATCTGCTTTGCACTACTGGGGCTTTGTATCACAAAGCAGGATCTAACCCAAATACAGCTCAGCAAACAAATACATTTTTGACTGCACTGTTAATGCTGCTGTATTACCAATGCAAGAGCAAATGAGCATCTGAGCTGTAAACCAGCAGAACAGAAATGTATTTTTATCACGTATTTTTATTCTGAAAAAAAAAAAAAAAAAGGTAGAGGAAACAGCCCAATTGAAAAGGTGCATTTGCTGATTTCTGTTGTTTTCCAACCTCTGCATCTTTTTTTCCTGAACTGCATAAAATGTGTATATAAGTGTTTATAATTAATTTTACTACCTGGTATGTCTATATATAATAAAGTTACTGAGAATCTCTTAACTTCTTGAACCTGCAAAGTCTTGCTTATGCTTAATGATTAGCTAAGGGAAAAGCCTAAGTTGATAATATGTTACAGCAGTGAACTGGAGATAACCCAGATTTACAACAGTGTGATTAAAAAAAAAAATCTTGGAAAAGATAATTTTAAAAAGCAATGAAGTAAACTGTTTTTTTCACTGCTGTGCCATTTTCACATCGAGATATTTTCTGAAGATACAGCATTAAGGGAACTGAATTTTAAAATACATAATTTCAGTGTAGACTACTGGGACTCAGAGGAAAGCGAGTGAAAATAGATACTTTAAGTTAGTATCTGAGTCCATTAAAACTTTGCTCTCCAGTGGAAGAAGGTTGCTGCATCTCTGCACCAACATTTTGGCCTGGAGTTTCAGCAGATTAATCTGGAGAGAAGGGAAGAGGGGTGAGGCAAAGGTTTTTGGAGCTGCTGCTAAACCTGTTGGCACATTTGCATTGCAGATGTAGTGCATTGGTGAGGTTCCTTATGTTCCTCCTGAAGCAATGGAGGAATCTTGGGTTGAATGCAGTGCTGGGGGATGCTCATGCTTGCTAGCTGTATTTTGGGATTTTTGTTGCTTTCGTGGTTTATTTTTCTCTTCAGCAATGACTGTCTGTGAAATGCAGGCTTTGCAGCAGCTCCCCCATGTTCCACAGCTCCATAATTCATCCCCTTGACAGATTGAATTAGTCATTGCTAATATTGATACAGGCTGGGCTTGTGCTCCTGGTCTTTCTTATGTAAATACTGCTGCCCTTTGAGTCACTGCTTTAACCCCCTGTTTCCAGTGGAAGTGGCTGACAAGACTGACTTTCCAGAAACATTTCCATTCCTTGGGAATCTTGACTCGTACTTGGCTCGCTGTTGACGATCGTTGGTAGACTTGGGGCTCTGTGCTCCACCAGCTTCCATCTATGTGAATGCCAGAGCTGATGCCTCATCTCTGCTTCTGCGGGGAGAAAAGCCATGGGAGGCCCCTGGGGAGTTCAGCAAGCAGGCAAGGAACAGCTGACCTGCTTATGGGATCTCTTGGGCATGTCCAAGTCCAGAGTATGGAGGTTTCCTAATGCACTCATGTTTTCTAAGATAATTCATCTCCTTTTGACACTACTGTCTGGAATCCCCTTATAGCTTATTCGAATTGTCTTCTCTTGGGAAAAAAAAAAAGCCTGAAAACCCACAAAACCATTGTGTGGGAAGGAGCAAACTGTACTGGCTTAAGCCCAGTTTATTGTGGGCAAGTGCTCTGGATACATCTCTGTGTCTCAAGCAGCATCGTGCAGCTCATTGCAGTCTGTTCTCTCTCTGGTCTCTCCCCAGCCAGCACCCCCTGCCCCGCTGGGCCCTGCGCTGTTACTTTATTTTGTTGTTGGTTTTTGTCTTTTAATGTGTATCGACAGCAGCCCGGAATGATCTCACCACGTTTATACTCATCTAATAATGGTGACTTTCAACTGATGCCCACAGAAATGAGTACCTCTTTCAGCCTGCTGAGCTCCAGCTCACCGTGCTGGTCTGTAATGGCTTTATCTGGTCTGCTACATCGTTTGATTTGTTTGGGTTTCCTTTTTAGCAGTGTCTTTAATTACGTGGCCCCTGCTGTGGCTGGTCCACAGCCTGTCTGCGCTTCCCTCGCGGGGCAAGGTGGCTTGTGAGCTCCTGGGGCACACGGACAATACTTTGAATGTATTTTTAGCCACTGCAGATCCCAAAAAGTTATCTGGTGCTTTACATAGTCGACTGATCTTCAGTCATGGATGTCTTTAGATGTTCTCGGACGCACAGAACCAAAGGCTGCCAGCTGCTATTGATCATTTCTCCAGTGTAAAGCCGAAGGTGGCAGCTTGGCAGAGGAGCAGACATTTCCTCTGGTTCATTTTCTCCTTCAGTTGGAGCTGGCGATGACCTTGGAGCTACTGTGCCTGCAGAGCTTGCTTTCCACTCCCATATTTATCATCATCTTTAATCTGTATGATCACTGCATTTCATCTCTCTACTTCTCAGCTGCCTTTTGCCCTTCAGAACAAAAGGTGGACAGAAGGGCTGAGTGAAGAATATGGCCTTCCCTGTTGGATTATCCCTGGGCTCAAGGGGAGCTGACTTCTGGAGGGGTCATCTTAAAGTTATGATGCTCATTATCAAGTCCTTGCCTCCCTGATCTCTAGTCTGCTTACAGGGTTTGAAGCTTGTCGGTAAGGCTGTGATACTTTAGTAATTACAAAGCAGTGACATCCATTCACCTCACTGCAGTCTGAGTTAATGACAGAGGAAACAACCTCTTCTGTAGTTGTTTTTTTCTTTTCTTTCGTAAGCATCGTGTTCTGTAAAAGGACAGCAGAGCCTGAAGGAATTAGTATGCAGGAGCATTTGCTTTTCATTTAAAATGTACTAAGTGTAATGTTTGCAACTATGGTTTGAGGGGGAAAAAAATAAAAGCAAGGCAGAGTTTGTATCAGAGCTCACACTTTGAATGAGGCAGGTTTTCCCCTTCAGCGTGAGCTACCCCAGCAAATGCATTCACTACCCCAGGCTGGCTCCCAGCTGATCTGCTTCTGTGATAAAAGCAGCCAGAAGCTGACAGATCCTAAAGCTTGGAAAGACACACAGAATAATTCACCATAGCTGGCTTGGGTGTTTATTTGGAATCTGGTGCAGAGTTAACAAGCTGTCGTGCAAGAAATGGAAACCCCAGGCAGTGACCAGGAAGGTGGTGGGCAGGGAGGGCTCTCGGTGTGCATGTGGAGCTGGGAGTTTGCTCACTCTACTCCAGAAAGCAGCATGGGCAGGCTGCAGTGGGATCAAACCCAGTTTCCCTGCCTGATCCCTGAGCTCCAGATCTGCTGAAAGCACATCTCTTTTTCTCTTTTCCAGTGCAGAGTGAGCTTGTGTCTTCCTACAGCCTACACTGTAGGCCTTAAGAAGTGAATGTGTAAATATTTTGTCTCTCACAGCAGTCCAAGGTCATCTTTCTGGAACAGCAAACAGGCACAGAATCCAAAGGAGATCAGTCTGTCATGTGAGTAAGGTTAGCATCTGCACTTACAAATGACAAAGGCTATTAATCCTCATGCTGTAATCCCCAAGCTGTTTGCCAGCTGGCAGCAGGAAGATGTTCCCGCTCAACCCACACGGCTATCCATGTTTTTTCACCTTTATGGAGCAGATATAGGTCAATACTGTAGCCTGGATAAAGAACTTGGTAGATACCATTCATCTCTTCTAGCATTACAATCCCTCTTTTCTCCACACAAGCCATCTGTACAAATGAGGGTGTAAGAGGAGAGCTGCAGGCTGGGCTCTCCCTGTGCTGCTACCCCAAAATAGAAAGCTGAAGGTGAGATTTTTTTTTTTTTTCCCTCTGCTCTTGAGTTTGTTATAGGAAGATGAATTTTTGAGATCTTTCTGCAGAGCTTAACAGCCTGAGCAAAGCTCTGTCACTAGACGGGTCTTTTATACACTGAGGAGGGAAAAACCAATACTTGTACACTGCAGATAAGAGGCCATTATCAAGACATTTTTGGTCCCAGTTTGGGAAGCTTCATGAGCTTTGGGT
Source organism: Ceyx melanurus (assembly GCA_024611195.1). NCBI lineage: Eukaryota > Metazoa > Chordata > Aves > Coraciiformes > Alcedinidae > Ceyx > Ceyx melanurus. The sequence goes on along the minus strand of JANHGL010017567.1, from coordinate 12,826 downwards.
ATTGCCCATCACAAGGACATAACACCCTGTATCCCATCCAGCAGAAGGAATTGTGCCCCTTGGCAGAGATGCAGGTAGGCTGTGGTAGTCTGCATGATCTTGTACAACAGAAAACTGTACAGTCACCGTGTTGCATCCAGTGAGCTGTAGGCAGCTGAGGTTGCAAATAGTAGAAGAAGAGGCCCAAAAGCCAGCTGGGATCTATGAAGATCCATTTGGACCTGGTAGTTGCTCAACTCCTTAGAAAATTGGAAAGAAAATAGTTGGGTTTTGCTTAAGAGGCTTAACAGGAATTGCAGCATCTTGGGCAGCTGTGGTGTGAGGAAGTGAGGACATTTCCTCCTGGCTGTAATGGGTGACCACTGCATAGATCAAATACTCTGGACGTGTCTGTTCCCTGACATGGGCTGATCTCGTTGAGTGTTAAAAGAGACAAAAAGCTGATCTTGGCCATGGGCAAAGAAAAGGATTCAGGATTCAGACAAAAGCTAAATTTGTTCCTGAGTCCCACAGCCATTAATTAGCCATGGCCTCCAGGGAAAGTGTTTTATTGTGCCCTCTCCCTTCATTTCTCAGACTCAGGAGGACATTGCAAATTTCTCTCTTCATTAGCAGCTGGGAAAAATCATATAATTTTACCAGCTTTCCTCATCCCTGTTGTGTCTTGTTAACACTTTCCAGGTGCTTTTCCACTAACTCCATCATCACGTCTCCCATCCTCTCATTAGTATCTATAAAGGTCTGCTCCAAGTCAGGTTCATGCCTGGTATTTTATGTCCATGGTGCTCAGGATAAAACCTATATTCCAATCTCTTGCTGTCACTATGTGACACCTCAAGCACAAGTTTTCCAATTAAACTGGTACCACATCTCTCTGCTGGCACTGATGTGGGTTTTATCTTGCTGGGCTGTATTCTCAGCTGTAACTTCATTGACTTTTTCCCAACATAGGGTTTTGTTTGTCAAGAAGAGTAAATGAAGTAATCATTTGGTAGATGCAGCATTTAAATACTGTGTGGCATTTATGTGTGTGTGTGTATATATATATATATAAATGTTTTTTGTGATAGAGTGCCCCTGGGCATTTGCATGAAGCACATCTCAGTGTATATTTGACAATTTAAATATACTGCATATAATCCGTTCTTTTTAGCATGTCTTGGCTTCTTTCTGGGTTGGAACAATACAGCATTTCTGGCAGGTACAAGTTTCTGTTGTCTCACAGCTGGATGCTGTTGATGCAATGTCTGGGGGGTGTGCACGTCTCCTCTTTCCCCCATACCCTGTGGTGACATGGCTGTTCTTCCCCCAGCAGCTGTGTGGGTGGACATCTGTCCATCCATCCATCCATCCATCCATCCATCCTGGTGCCTTGCCTCAGGAGAGCCTTGTAAGCCCATTAACTGCCTCTCCCTCCTGGTGTTTAGTGCAATAATCCACCTTTAAGGTTTTTCTTTTCATCACAGGCAGGTAGCGAGCCGCTTGGGACTCAGAGTAATTCAGCCCTGTGGCTGAGGGTGCAGCAAGAGTAAGAGAGATCTCAGCTCTGCCTTTCCAGCCTGAGATGTACAAGCACAAACTTTATCTATAAATTGTTCACTGTAAATAATCACAATACAGACAAATTAATAAAAATGCTAGGTCCCTAACTTCTGCAAGGCTTCTAGAGCTTGAATTTATTGCTGAATTATTTTTATGGTAAATACATCTACAAAAGGAGACTTGTTCATACTGTGAAGGTTACAAGAAACAAATTCATGTCCCCTTTCCTCTTTTGTAGAGTTTGAAGATTTGCACTGAAAATCGTCCCTTCAATCTAGTTAATAATTGGCTGGTATTGACTGGTGAGGCTGTTGGAATGGTAGGAGCATCATTTCACTTGCTGTCTGTGATTGAAAGAAATATCTGAAGGGCAAAACTGTGGAATAAAAGAAAGATGAAAAATACGATGAGAAGATGTTTGGGTATTCAACAGGAAGGGTGGTATGGGTTTATTCTTAGCTTTTCATGTACTTGACAATGAAACATTTTTATTCTACTTAAGTGCTAACGTGCATGATCATACAATATATTGCCTCTTGCTAATTATATGCTGCGTTAGGAATACTAATGTCTAGATGATATCTGACTGGAAAAAAAAAATGAAAGCATTAAACCCAACTTCTGCAGAATTCTGGGGCTGAAATTATCCAGACACACACACAACCATCCACACCTTAGAAACAGTCTTGTTTTGTTATGGTGAACACTGTTGTTACAGGTTTTTATCAATAAACAAGAAGCAGATGGCTCATGTAGACATGCAAAACCAGCCTATCCTCGTTTTGTTCACCCTGTGGCAGGGTGAGTGAATATGCATCTAGGAGAGGTGGACGTGTTTTGTTCAGAACAAAGATGCAGGTGTCCAGTGCATAATGCATAACTGGGAGGACTGGGAAATATCCCCCCCTCCTTGGTCCTTCTGTCTGTCCGCACAGACAGAGGGGCCCCATGGTGGCAGGCAGAGGTTGCTGGGGGGTTTGGGGGGAATGAAGAGGTTCCTATGACCTGCCATGTCTTTGCCTCCCTCTGTATAACACCTTTCTGTGTGGGGGAGTGTGCTGGCCATGCTTCTGTGCCTGCTGCTCCCCCATCTCTTGTCCAGCCCCTGGCAGGGGTTGGGGGAGCCACCACTCCCACCCTCTCTGTGGTCATCCCTCAGCAATTGTTTTTCCTACATGCCCATGGGCGTGTTGGTACCTGTGCCAGGGCACGCAGGAATCAGTGTCAGCAGTGTGTCTTCTGTGTGTAGATACCAGCTTTGTTGGCATCCTGGCACACTGAAGGACACCCCCGTAGCAATTGGTATGACCACAGGATGGATGTGCCTTGCTTTGGAAACAGAGGTAAGAGCTCAAGTGCTGAGCTGGAGAGCTGAAATTGGGCTGACACATTGCTGCAGTGGTGAGGGGTATGTCTTTAGCTGGTGGCCACTTAGGCTTGCACGTCCCTTCAGTCATGATGCATGTGCCTGGTATGCTGCTGCCAGGTTGCAGTTCCAGTCCATGCCTGTGTTAAAAGAGGGAAAGACAGAAGCTAAAAAAACTTCCAAATCATTGATTTTGAACTGGGAGTAGTATGTTCCTCTCAGAATAGCAGTGCCATCTTTGAGGGAGACATGAGAAACCACAATTTCTGAATCCCTGCTGGCATCCACAGGGCTGGCTTTCCAGGACCAGCCCAGAAATAGAGTTTCCTTTTCTGGTGCCAGTTGGTAGCTTCAGTCCCTGGAAGCCTCAGAAACATTGGCCATTACGAGTTACTGCAGTTACTCCAAAGACTTGGGTACCTCTGGGAATACCACACTTGCTTCCCTGTACCCACAGTGCCCTTGTGGGGATATCCTCAGATGCTGTGAGTTAACAGGAGCTGGAGTCATTGTCAGTGGGTGGGTTTCTCAGCCTGACCACCAGTACAGGGCTAACCAGAGTGGTTTGGTTTATTCCTTAGGGCAGCCCTGTCCCCATGCGAGTGGCACACGCTCCAGTGGAGCTGCTGGCATTGAACTCGGGGAGAGTGAGGAACGGGCCATGTCTGGAGCCAAGACTTGGACAACTTGGCCTGAATGAGGCCACCCATAAAGTGGGTGGTAAAATCCTTGGGCTTCCTTCGTGCCTGTTGTGCAGCCCCACTGTGCACACAAAACAGTGGGCTTAGCAGTCCTCTGCCTGGGACACCTGCTGTTCAGCACGAGCGCGTGTGGGTCCTGCCGGGCTCCCTGGGGGCTCTCGGCTGTGTTTTGGTTTATTGTTCTGATTATCCTGCTCTGCCTCCAGCTGCATTTTAATTCCTTGCTGAGAGCAGCTTCGTTCCTTGGCGAAGCACCAAGTATTGTTTTGCCAAGACATCCCTGATGTCATCCTAATTTTGACCAGTTGGAGACGTCTCATTTTTAATGTCGGGAAACGAAGTTTTGAATTTCAGCGGAAGAGTGAGATCATTTTTCATGAGAGGGTGAAAGCTTTGCCACTTCTCAATCAGCTCAGTCGAGGCTAAAGACACTGAGCTATCTGCCATCTGTCTCCTCACCAGTTTCTCTTCCACCATCGTATTTTTTTAACAGGTTGGGTAATTTTGATTTCATTTGAAAGAAGGGAAACTGTCTCAAAGACAAGCGTGCTTGTTTGTTGTGCCACCCAGCAGAGGATCGTTTACAGAGAAGCAGAAAGGAGTAGATTTGATGACCAAGGATTGGTCATCAGGATGGTGTGCAGCACTGGCCCAGCAAACCTGTGAGCTGCCTCTGGTGCTGCTGTCTCTGGTTGAGCTGGAGGTGTCCGAGGGGATTTGGTGGAATTTGCTTGGTGGTGGTGGGGAGGAGGGAGGGGATAAAGAGCACAAATGTGTAGGAAGGTGGGATTAATTAGTTCTGCTCTTTCCCAATTTGTTTCTGAAGTTTTGGAAGGTTTTCTAAATGTGAAAAAGTCAAAAGAATGAACAAGTTTTAAAATACCAACACATTTTCTTGTACAATGAATTGGAAGATAGAGCAGAAGAATCGAATTCTAGGACAGGAAAAGCAGAAAGAGGTGGTATTTTGGGATGAAACATGAAGGCTGCATTTTAGATACAGGCAGGATTAGCCACCCAAGTGATCCGGTCCTTCCGAGGCTGGCCGGCAGCTGGGAGGCATGAACAGGGCCCAGAAACTGGAGCTACTTGTCTCTTTGCTATGAGAAGCCAATGGCTGGTAAAGCCTTTAAGGGGGTTTTGCCTGCTGGAGGCAGCTGAGCAGGCCAGGCCAGGGATATATATTGGTCCAGAATGTAACTCCTTGCACCTGAAACTGCTTTGGGTGCAAATGCCAAACATTTCAGGTAAGCTTTATCTTTTGAAAATACCTTCTGTGTGCTGTGCTGAGAATACAACACGTGTGTAGGTGTAGGCTGCCTGGGAGGGCTGTGCTTTATACACACATCTTCTGAATGTTTGGTGCTCAAACTCAAAAGGGCACATAAATTCATTTTTCTTTAACAGTTGGTTTGAGGAGATGTAACTGCTTTGAAATGAAGGAACTAATTTTTTTTTTCTAATTCTGTGAGGCAGTTAAAGTAAATGCTAATGTTCTGGGGTTTTATTTTCCCAATTGCTCTGAACCATTTGAAAACATGTATTTATTATAGCACTGCCTATTGCTAGGCAATCTTGCTTTCAAAAGATAAAACCCCAACAAACAACAACAACCACTGAAGAAAAAAAGGCCACTCTTCTATTGTCTCCCTGTCTGGGTTTATCTTGTGCAGTACACATTTGAAGTCTTATCTTTTCAAATAATATCACTGTCAATAGAGACTTTGGTCCCAGTTCGCAGTTCTGTTTAATTTCCATTGCATTAAAGCATCGTGTGCTTCAGCTGGGCAGAGATTCCCAACCAGGCTGCCCTGGCAGAGGGGAGAGCTCCTCTTCAGACAAGGAGCTGAAGTGATCTCTGGTGTTTCCATGGCAAGAGGAAGGGATGGGATGGGGTCAGGTGGATCAGGATGGGATGGAGCATCTGCTGTTCATTGTGGTGGGGGGGTTCAGCTAGCAGAGCAATGCTGGTTTATACTCACAGGGGATCTGTTTTCTTACACTCTGCCCCCTCAGAAAGAGGACAAAGAAAAGCAGCTAGACTTGGATTGCAGAAGAATTTGCTCTGGGCTGAGCAGGGGATGGAAATGATTCTTGGAGCCAGCTGGGGCAAGATTAGCTGACCTTTTGTCTGTAAACCATTGCCAGCTAATAAGTCCTGCTTGTGTGCTGACAGGAAGGGGGAAGACGTGTCTTTGCAGCAGAAATTGTGTTGAATCTTAAAAAAAAAATACAGTCAATTTCAGGAAGACTGGAGTAAGTAAGGCTGCCATTCATTCAGCCTGCAGAGTAGGTGCTTCTGTGTCTTCCTTTTCTATCTCTGCTTACAGAAGTGATATTACTGAATTAATTATGACATCTTTGTGAAGAGCTGAAGAATCGCTCAAGTCCTCTATTCAGCAGCAGAGAAATGTCAGATTCATCTCACAGTAAATTTAAAATTACACCAACCTGAACTATCGCTACTGGCAGCATAATAATAAGGCAGGTAATCACAATCAATTAAATGCCAGTGCCTTCCTATTGTCCTAGAAAATTCAAATCTGAAACTAGTTTGAGTTCATTTGACTTCTCAATAAAAGAAGCAGAGCTTCAAAGATAATTTGAAATAAGTATGTGGCCGTGACTGATCTTTTCTCAAACTGCCAAGACCAGAGGAGCTGTGTGTGCACGTGCGTGTCAGTGCACACCGAGTGCCAAATGCAAGCAGATACTCCCAGGTCCATGGAACGACTGGTTTGAGTCTCTGAGTCACACATTAGCTGGGACTTGGACTCAAATTGTTAAATTTTGGATGAGAAGCGATCAGGTGAATGCCAAATGAAGTGTTCCTCCATTCCCACCTTGTAAGAGGGAAGAGGACTAAGCCTGGTGCTTGCTGCTCTGTGGGACATTCACAGAGACTCTGGAGCAAGCAGAGGGAGAGGAGCTCCCTGTGTACTACCAGCAGTGACATGCCCAGATATGAGAAGCTTGGTACACCCATCTTCAAGATCACAACAGAGCAAGGGATTGCCCAGGAGCCTCAGATGCTGCCAAAATTCATGTGTTCCCATAGCACCTTGCCTTGCTCTTGGCACTGGCTCAGGCCTTTGAGTCATTTCAGTAGCAGGATAGGGCATGGGCTGGAGTGAATGGCTGCTCAATGGGGCTGGCTGGGGCATGAGCCTGGGGCTTTCAGGAGCAGAGATGTCATGGGTGGGAGTTGTGTGGACATAGATACAGCTGGGAGACATGGAAGAAAATGTATTGTCTAAAGAGGTTTTCTCTTTGAGAAAGGTGCTGAGCACAGCCCAGGCTGGGTGCTGGGACTGATCTGAGCCACTGTTGTGCCAATAACTTCAGTGCAGCCATTCACAGTGGGCTGGCTTTCCAGAAAAGCTCATCTTGTATAACTGCCTTTCCCAAATCTGAGAGCAGTACACTTCTTGCAGGGAAGAGACATACACATAGCTGGCTGGAGAAACTGTTTGGTTGGGTTTATTTTGTTTGTTTGTTTGTTTGTTTTTCTTAGAAAAACAACTTTATTTATTTACTTTAAATACTTTCCTTTCCTACCTGCTAGTATCTACCTATAGGGCTAGGATCTTTGTAAAAGGATTCTTCCTCTTTGTGCACATTGCCTTTACACAGGTAAGATGTCACTCCTGTTAAACTTTTTCTGACCTTTGCTGGCTGCACCCTTGGTTATGAAGGTAGGTTGAGTCTGATAGACCACCTATTGCCTCAGGAGGCTGCTCAGTAGTAAAATCCCCCTGTCTGTCCAAGGTGCAGGGTCTACCCCACCCCACAGTGACCTGCTGTTTTGTTTGGGAAGAGGTTTGGGTTGTTTTGCTGTGTGGCTTCTATTCCAGCAGTAATCCTGATTTCTGCCCATGGGATTTCAGTGCTGTGGTGCCTCTTTGGGGTCATTGGTGTGTGGCCAGTGTGAGCTCTGGGTGTCATGGTTGAGCATCCAAAAGTCTCAGGGTAAAAATAGTGTGCCAAGATTTGTGGCGAGCATGGAAAAAGGAGAGAGCAACGTAAATTGCAAGGGAAGAGAAACATGACCCAGAGAAATTGCAGAAGAGCTCGTCTCTCATCTCTTTCTGCTAGCAGTCCCAAATTGGATTTATCACTCCCTCCAGTCCTTGCAGGCACCGGGGTTGTTTCCCAGTCTCACCCTGAAGCAAGCAGCTGGTACCTCTTGGCTCTTGCCCCCGACTACCACGTACATCTTTACTGCTTGCCCCCTACTCTGCCCCGAGGCTCAGAGCAGGGCTGCCATCCGTCCAGCTCTGGCCTTTGACACCCCTGTCCTCTGCCGCGGTACCCCAGGCAGCTCCGAGCCGTCTTTCCAGCTCTGAGCTGCCGCAACTGCTCCATCCCCCGGCTCGGCGGGCAGCCCGGCGTCCCGTCCCGCCGCGGAGCATCCCGGTGGCAGAACCTCCCCCTCCCTTCCTTCCTCCCTCCCCGCGGCCTCGAGTCGCGCCAGTGATGGAGAGAGCGTCACCGTCTCGTAGCAACGCTCCTAGCAACGCTCCTAGCAACCGGGCAACATCTGCTCCCGCTGGACCAATCCGCGCCGGGAACATCTGGGCACCCACCTCCGCGGGCTGCGGCCGGGAGGTGATGTGCTCCTCAGTGGCTGCAGGGACCCGCAGGAGCTGCCACCACCTCCACCACCTCCACCGCCACCGTCACCACCTCCTCCAGGAGCAGCAGGCGGCTCAGGGCAGCGAGGGAAGGACGGGGAGCAGCCCTCCCTCTGGAGCCGGGGCTCGCTGGGTGAGTGCCGTCGAGCTAGCGGTGGCCGGGGACAGAGAACCGCGGGGTTGTCCGAGGCAGCGAGCTGCTGTGGGGCTTTGCCGCTGGGATCTGCCCAAACGGCTTTAGCAGGTGGCTGTTGGCTTGGAGTAAGTTTTGTGTTTGTTTGTGAGCTCTCGGCTTTGCCGCATGGGGGAAGAGGGTGAGGAGCCGAGAGGGGAGCTCCCCACTCGTCTTGCAGTGCTACCGGCTGTGGGCAGAGGTGCCTGAGGCTCTGTTGGACTCTGTCCTGCTCTGTGAAAGATCATTTTCACCGGAGTCACCTTTTTACGGTCAGAGCTGAACTCTGAAAAGTAACTGCAGCTACTCTTTCATCCTGTGGGATGAGACAACTATCTAAATATAGCCGTGGTGTAGCTGTGAGACATGAGTACGCTCACACGCTCCATTCCTTTCTCTCTTGCAGGAGTTAGACCTGTTTATTTTCAGTCACCTACATCAGAAGTGTGAGTGTCTCTGCAGGCACAAGTAAAAGTGCAGAGTTTGGGTATGCGCATGCATATCTGTGAGTGTTTTTCCCCTGGAGTGGGAAATACACTTCCCCAGCAGAAGGCAAGGCATCAGCTGGATGCTGCTGCATCTACTTGCAGCCTAGAAACTAAACTACATGGAAGGGGGACACTGGAATGTGCACGCTGCAATCATTCTGTTAAATAAGATTGGCAATCTGACTTCCCCCAGATCTGGATTACTCTGCAGGCAGTGTGGGTGTCTATGTGCGTGTGTGATAGGAAATTGATGCTACTACTCAAAATAATGGTGTGATTTTAACAGTAGCCCTTTAGCTTTCCTCCGAGGCTGACAAGAATTAATGGAGAAAATAATGTGCCATTTTAGGAGGTGGTGTTCAGGGCAGTAACAGTGTTTTAGCTCAGGAAACTTCCAGACATTTAGGAAAGCAAGCTGTATTTTTGCAGCATTTGCTCCGAGAGGGTTACAGCTATGCCACTGAGACACTGAAGTGATTTCTCTTAATGTTTTATTTTACTTTCCTGATTTCTGAAAGGGAGTCCAGGAAGCTAGGTCAGAGTTAGAGAACTGGATGTGACATCAGAACTCTTATTTTTCCTGTCATTAAGCCCTGTGGGGCTGCTGAAATAGCACTTGCCTCTCTTGCGGTCCAGCTACTTGCTGTGTGTGTCCTGACTTTGCCGCCTGAGCCATGTGTGTTTCTCCTTGATCCACCACGGCAGGTAACCATTCAGCAGAGCTCTGCTGCCAGAAATGCTCGCTGAGCTCGTGCGAGGAGAAAATCTTACCAGAACTGCTGAGAGCATCCCAGAAAGAGCCTTTGCAGATTGATTCCGCATCCTCGGGTAAGTGACAAGTTTGCAGACTTCAGCTGGTCGGGCTTGCCTTCAGTGAGGGACATCACTTGGATTGGTGTTGAAAGGGGGTAAAGCTAGAAATGTTATTTTATTCTGTTGATAAAAGCTGTGGGACTACAAGGAGCGAGACTGGAATAGTCACGGAGTCATTAAGTCTCACATCTTCATGCACTCATGAGAGCTGTTCGGATGCTTGTGCCTTGTACACACGTGAGCCAGGGAAAATCTGCAATTAGGGAGACCTGCAAAGCAATTAGCAAACTAAAAGAAAGGCAGTTTAAAAGTGCAAAGGCAGCAGCTCCAGCCAGCAGACAGCGGCAGGGCTGTGGGTCCCCACCTTTCTGCAGGTCAGTTAAGGGGGGGCCCTCTCTGCCTGAGTGAGGGATAAGACTGGATGCTCTGAAAGGGCTGCGATCGATTGGCAAGTCCATGTGAAATCCTAGGACAGGCATGTGTATTCAATCCACATGTTCATCTGCCTGTGGTCTGGTAGCTTTGTATTATCAACCGGGAATCCCACAGTGGGACCAACTGCTTTTCCCGCTCCTCAAGAGGTGAAATGCAGCAGCATAGCCTGTGAAATCAGAGGAAGGTTTCAGCTGAGCACTCCCTAATTGCGAGTGCTGCTAAGGTTAGAGACAGGGGAATTTATCACTGCAGTTTGCCAGCAGTCGCAAGGACATGATGATATTTCCTGTCATGTCAAAGTCATGTCTCCTGCCGATAATAAATGCTAATTTCTGTGGGCTCAGAAGCCTCAGGTTTTCTATTTGTGCATGCAAGAGATGCTCAGAAATGGTTTCCGTCTCAGCCAGCTTTAGCTTGCATATTGATTATCCTCCCTTCCACTGCGAGAGGAAACCCTGCAGGGCACCAGCTCATCGACTCACCCCCTTCTGCGCCCAGCATCGCAGCTCTGCCTTGGCCAGCGAGCCTCTGTGCTTACCCCCCGCAGACGTCTGCAGCAACAAGCCAATAGTACCTGCTCACACAGCCCCTCTCACTGCAGCACCGAGCAGACAGGGTTGGATTTTCATCCCAGGGAAAGGTAGGAGAGGTGGAGGTGCAGGCAGGTGTGGGAAAGCTCCCAAGATCACACGTACGAGCTCTGGGGCAGAGCTGCCGTGCAGACCCAAGGCTCGCAGATCCCTCTCCCTTGCCTGAGATGGTAAAAAAGCACAAAGCTTTCTTGTTTGCTTGTTTGTTTGTTGTTGGTTTTTTCCCCTGGCTGTTCAATCATTTGTTAAGCCCCGTCTTGCCTCCTGGCTGAGCTCTCTTGCAGCCCTGTGGAAATCAGCTGGCACTAATTCGTGCTGGAGAGGGGCTCCTGTCGCCGGGGAGATGAGGAAGTGGAGGGGCCAGATGAAAAGAATTTCTTGCAATTTACAGTTCAGCTGTGAAGTTGCCGTGTTATAAATCTATTTCCAATCCAATTTAGATAAGATAACCTTCTGTCCAAACATGCCTAATAACTCTGTGGGTACTGCACCGTAGAGCACTGTAATTATTCCCGAAGAAATAAATAGGAACGGGCACATTTCGCTCTCTTGAAAGTACAATTAAAGCCCTCACGAAGCCGCCTTTGAGAGGTCCAGGCTCGAGACAGAGGCATCTATTCCCTCGCTGCCGCATGTGGGATTTATGTTTCCAACTTCCATTAGCGTTAATGGCAGCTCCGGTGCACCCTGCGTTCAGAGCAGGCGGGGGCCGTCACCCCTGGGCAGCGTGGGCAGGCGGCGTCTGCCCCGTGGCTCCAGATCCCCGGCAGCGCTGCCCGCTGGGGCAGATCTTGCCGAGTCCTCGGGGAGCAGCAGAGGGCTGGCAGCCCATCGCTGGCGGAGGCTCACTGCACTTTGCTGAGGTTCCAGGCTGGAAGGACAAAGCTCACGCTCAGGGACTCGGTGCTGCGCTGGTTGGTCCCTGTGGGGAAATTTGGCCCCGTGCCTTGACTTGTGGTGTAGAGCTGAAAAAAAAAAAAAAGTAATGTGATTAAGATGTATCTGTCTCTGAGCTCGGCTGAGGCAGAGGCAGTGACTCATTCCACCTTGCTGTAACTGTCAAAACACTTGGCTCGCGGGAATAGCCTTCCACACAAAAAGCACTGATTCAATATGTTTATATTTAAACAAAACACTGAGGGTCTGATTCACTGCGGCATTACTACAGCCTCGTATGCCCGTAGCCCCGGCCAAGCAGCCCTTAGGCACGCACGGAGCGAGTCTGCTCTGCCTCCCAAGCTAAGTGTTAGAGACAGGCTTGGTCCTTGCAAGCCTCCTGCGAGGAGAGGTGCCCCCTCACAGGCCAGAGCATCCGTGCTGGTGCCAGAAGCAGGGTGCAAGCTTCATGCTCTTGTTCCCCTGCACCTGCAAACAGGTATGTGAAGGTCACAGCTGCCCCAAAAGATGATAGTGACAATCATCTGGTGATGGAATAGCAGCTACACTGAGTACAAGAGCAGATCTTGAGCTTCTATGGAGCATCCCTGCAATGGGGTTTGCTTGCCTTCAGTTCACTTTCTCATCCTGTTGCTGCAGGTGTGCAGGCAGCACCCCTTCCCTCCAGAGACAGGAGGTAGAAGTTGAGGCACCTGTGACAACCTGAGGGAGCTGCTGGCCTTGGAAAATGGGTGCCCTGGGTCCTGCGGGTTCAGAATTGGTGGAATTTGCTAACAACTATAGCATAGTGTTTAACAGCTTGTGCCTACTTTGTTTTTGGAGTGTAGCCTTCCACAGCCCAGAGGTGCTCTTGCTGTTCATCTTCTGATCCTTTCCCTTCCTTGCTACACAAGCAAGCTCTGGAGGTTGTTTTAACTGTGCCATTTTGTTTGATGTAAAATCTTTAGGATTTTAAGTACAGCTGATCACTTTGCACCCAAGGCTATGTCCCAGGCTGGTGCTCAATGTACCCCAGAAAGGGGGTGCCAGTTGGATGCTCGATGAAGCCACTGCCAGGATGTTCATATATGTCCCTCTGCAAAATACAGTCCTTTCCATCTGCTTTTGCCAGATAGAATCAGCCCTCAATCTCAACCCCCAGTGCTTGCTAAAACACAGCTTGCCCTCCCTCCCTCCCTCCCTCCCTCC